>OX421843.1:31048901-31258573 GCA_949127995.1 Suillia variegata | reverse complement strand
ACGCTACACACATGCCTCACATACGGAGCTTGTATATGTTGCGGGTGATGCTGCTGATGTTGTTGCTGTTATTGTTGTTGTTATTGCCTGAGATTTCCCCTGAAATACTTTAAGCCGTTAGAGATGTATCTGAATTTCTGGGTTTGTGTTCGGTTTGGTGTGTGTTTTTTTTTTTTTAGTTTTTCGTTGTGTTTTGTATTTCATAAATATTTGAAATACTCTGCGTGCGTTTGGGTAATTCAATATGGCCTGCTGGCATTAAGGCAGCGGCAGAGGCAGTTCACTTTTGTGGAAAAGGTCAGAATTTAAATTTGGAACCAAGCGCGTTGTGGGCTCGACTTTAATATTTTAAATGCTAGTTTCTATTCTTGCGTTTGTGAAGATCACACAAAACCGAACCGAACAAACCGAAAAACTTGAGGAATTTCTAAAAATATTTCATTTTTATTCGACACTTTGAAATTCGTTAATTGTGTTGTGTGAGTGTTTGTCTGTGTTAAGCAGATTATAAATATGGAAATGAATTTTATGAAGGGCAATGGGGTCATTGATACTCTTTGGTTGGAACAAACAAACATTTTCTTAAAAAACATTCAAAATTATAAACGGAAAACCAGTCTATAAATCAAAGTGATACTTGCGCATGGTCACCCTCACAAAATTTACATACTTATCTCTAGCATGGGAAAAATTTGCATATACTTTTGATAAACGAAAATGAGAAAGAAATACGTCTTTCAGTTAATTAACTTTAGCACGCCATTATTTTGAAAAGCGAAAAAAAAAAAACGAAAAAAGTAAACCAAAACTTTCGCAGAGTATTTCGCTTTGTGCATAGTTTCTGCTGCATGCAGCTAATGCCGCGTTACTCTGTAAAGTATTTCAGTTGTTATTTTTCTTTCTTTTGCGTTTCCTTTTTTTATTTATATTGTTTCATTTCGAGAACGCCTCATTTCCTTTCCTTTAAAAACCATTTTGTTGGTTACACTGGCGCACAGAATTAAATCAACTTACTTGCATATGGTAAAGTAGCAACAACAGCAATACCAAAAGCAGCAGCAGCAGCAACATGGCCGCCAAAACAATTTAAAAACGGAAAACAAAACAACAAATAAGAAATACAAAAAATCGGTTAAGAAAAATTCGAATTAAACGCTCGCTTATATATTTTTTTTTCGCATTTCGTGATGAAAGATTTTCACATGCTGCACAAGTCTGCATTTCGTAACTTATGAGTTTTAATTTTATGTTTTTCGCCTTTTTTTGTTGTTGTTGTTGGTGTTGTTGCTGTTGTGGTTGAAAAAGCCTTTAAGAGGGAGCATCCAAAAAGGAAGTTCTAAAAGAAAAAAGCATTTGCACTTCAGTCTGAAATTTTTCGTTTAAGTCTACATATGGACGCAATTATGATGTCAAAAAAGCCTGCAGGCAATTATTTTTTGTTGTAGTTATTGTTGTTGATTATTTTTTGTAAATATTTGTATATAAGTATATACATATATAGTATGTTATAAGAAAACCAAACTTTTTGGAATGACTTGAAGTTAAAATTTTCCTTATTGTGAACTTATCAGAATTCAAGCCACTTATAAAATGCATTTTTAAAAGCTTCATTTGAAATTTTGAAAAATATTTCCATATGTTAAAAAAAGAGTTTGAATCATATTAGCTTCTTTCGAGGTGGTTGCCTTGAGAGTGAAGCGTTTCGTATGCCGTCGTAACTAACATGCTGAGACCACACTTCGAGTTGACTTGCGGATTTTAACCGCTTCGACTGACTGACTGTTTGTTTGTTCGCTCGTTCGTTCGTTGGCGAAAGCAGCGACGCAGTAATCTTGCCTAATAAAGAACTCACTTAGGCGCGCGCGTTGTCGCATATACAACAAAAATATGTTGTTGATTTCACTGACTCCTCCGGCTCCGGAGACTTAACTTCGACAAAAATTGACTTGCAATTGCCGTCATGAAGTTGTAAATGTTGAATCAGTTTAACCTCCTGTGGCGGGCGACTAAGAACTGTACTTTGGCAGTAACAGACAAAAAAAATAAACAAACAGCAAAATTTGTAATTTTTATATGAGCGGTAATTTTTATATTCAAAGCTACACAGTTTTTATGTCGATATCTTCAAAATAATAATAAATTTCATTGGAGATACAATGCCTGCATTCTGACAATTACAAATAATCGCATAAGACTATATTAAACAATTGTCTTATACACGAAAATGCATTCTTAAGCTGGCAAAAAACATATTTAATCTAAATTTGAATGAACTTATATGGCAACTCTGCTTGTACGCAACGACATGGTAACACACTCACGCACCAACGTGTGCGCCCGAATTTAAATGTCGCCCACGTTGACAATTCTTTAATTTTTTTCTTCTTATTTTTTTCTTTCATAAATGCACGCCGCAACAAAAGCTTCTTTATATTCATTTGGCTTTTATTTTCTGTGCAGTCAAAAAAAAAAGAAGAGAAAGACAGACAGACAGACAGACAGACAGACAGACAGAAACACCGAAGAAAAATGCATGCCAGCATCATTTTTGTCAACTGCAAACACGTTTTTATGCTTTATTGCTGACTTTTTCTTGTTCTTGTTGGTGTTTTTGTTGTTGTATTTGTATTTCTACGCTGCAAATGCATACAACAACAAACAGCGAAAAACAACAACAACAACAACAACAACAATATCACCCAAGAACACCCAAAAACAAATTAAACCCGCCGCCATTAATCTTAAAGGTGAGTGAGCTCAAACGAGCGTGTGTTTTGCGTACATGTGTGTGTGTGTGTGCCTCATATATGGAAGTGTAGAGTAAAGTAGGGAAGTAGGACAAAGTCTCTACCCAACCCAAAAGTTGTTTTCAAAATTATTGATTTTTTTTTTAATATTTTTGTACATAATTATTTTTCTTTACTTATTAAAGAGAGAATTAAATTTAATTAAAGTACTTAAAAATATTATTAATATCACCACCATCACCAACCCACTTTACCCTACGAACACACACACACTAGAAACGCTGCAAATGTGATGCTGCGACAGAGGCTCGCATGCAATCGCAGGGATCCTCCATGCATGCCCCCAGTGCGCCTTCGCGGTGCAATAATCAAGGTGAGATACATTTCAACATGTCTCATAAATTCGTTCGCTGCGTTTTAGTTTGTTGCTTGTTTTTGTTGTTGTTGTTGTTTTTTTGTCTGTCGTTTTGCTCATAAGCGCAATAACAAAAAAAAAGCATACATATTTGATATTTGCATATTGTGAGGCATGAACTCAGCGTTGAGCGTATCAAGTTTGCTTGCGTGCTCAACGATTTTTGCTTTGTTGCTATACATTTTTGTTGTTGTTGCTGTTGTTGTTTTGTCTTTGAATAAAATCGTATCTAAATACGCTTGCGCGATGCCATAAATTTGGTAAATTTGACAATTATGAGCGTTATTAATAAAAATAAAATAGACAAAATGAATTGATTGGAATTGTATGTGAGCGCGTGCGTGTGTGTCTATGTGTGTGTGTGTATTTTTTCGCAATATTTAATAAAAAAAGAAAAATCAAAAAAATCTCGTGAAAGAATTTAAGGCGCAAAAACATGTGTTGATCGCGCCTGGCTTCAACATTTTTTTGTCTGTTCGTTTGTTTGTGTGTTCGTTTGTTTGTGTTTTGTATCTGTGAATATGAGAAATACGTGCAAATTGCTAAATTATGCATAATTATTCTCTGAATATCCAATAAATTTGATTTAATTAAATTTGTGAATGGCATAACGAATGCGATACTTTTAAATAATAAATCCATACATACTATATATGAGAATGTATATTCAAGCGATAAGATAATGCTTCTGCCTACAGACTTAAGAGGGCTCACTAAGCTACGCTATCTAATCGGCTAATTTTATTCAAATTGAATTTTTATTTATATTATGAACTGAAAATGGTTTATTAAATTCTAAACCCAAGAGTTTAGAGTAGAAGTTGTAGTTGACTTGGAAGTTGTTGCTTTAAACTAACTTTTAAAGAAACACGGCGGCGGTCACAGCTCAGCATCTTAAGTAGTTGATCAAGCCGCTTTACGTTTCTATTTCGTAGATTGAATTTAACTTTTGTCAAAGCCGCAGTTTTTACTTCTTTGATTTGTGATGTAGTTGTTGTTTGGACAATTAGAGGACAGCGATATAAAAAGATTAAGCTGGCTGATGGCTCAAAGTTATAATTCATGCCTCAGTGTCTCTTCTCTAAATTGCCAATACTCTCGTTTCTTCCCCAATCTTATGTCTTTCTGCTTTTGAAAACCAAATTAACATATATATGTATCTTAAATGACTGGTTAGTTCCTCAACTGATTCAAAAAAAAATATTAAATCTACTATATATAAAAAATTCATTAACCATAAAAAATTCCCTAAAACAACATCCTGCGAACTTTGAGGTTGAAGCAGTCTTTTGTGGCATCCATCATGCAATTTTCTTTCGTTCTTTGCTTTAAATAATTATATTACGAAAAAGGCTTTATTGATTGTGCAACAATTCTCAATTTTCTCGTATTTTTTTTTTGTTTGTTCCACTGTCAGTGCTGGAAGTATAAAGATTTCCGACAAAAAAATCGGTTAAAAAAAAGCAAAACACCAAACAAAAAAATATGACAAGCATGAGGCATGAGAAACTTAACAAACCACAAAAATCATATAAAAATAATGAGGCAGGATGCTGGCTGGCTGCAAACTTGCAACATTCTACCCAAAATACAAAATGGATATAAACAGAAAACCAAAAATAAGAATGCAAAAAATGAGAGAAGAAAAAAAAACGCGATGAGTGAACATGTTGAAGCCAAGCCGCCGGGTCGAATCGGCCGACCAGCCGCAAACAATGCAACACAACATTGCAACGGATCACACAAATCCGCCATAAAAATGTATAGACCGGCTTTTGCGTTAATACGAATACCTGGTCCACAAACAAAAAAAAAACAACAACAACAAAATTATTGGCAACACAAAAAAAAGATGAAAATAAAATCGGTGGAAAAAAGAAACGAGCTACAAAAATTGTTATTGACTTTGTATGTTCTTTGTTTATTTTTTTCTTTAGCTTTTTTTTACGATTTTGCTGGTTGTTGCAAGTTGATGGTGTTGCTTGATTGGTGATCCATCATAATTTTTTTGTTTTGTTAGTGTATGTGTGTGTGAATGTGTTTGTTTGTTTGTGTGCACGACGATGGAAGTGCACTTTTGTGAATGGTGTGGTACCATTACTGTTATACGTATTATATGTACTTGTACATATACATACATATGTGGGCCGAAGTAAATAGCAGAATTTTAGTATGAATATTTTATATATGTTGAACTAATTATCGATAAGTTTTGATTATTTTCTGCAATAATTACGTTGAATTTAAATTTAAAGACTTGACTGGAGCTTTGCCTTGTAAAGAAATTTCGAAGGATTTTTCATATTCAGAAGAATTTAAAATTCTAAATTTTATATATACTTTTATATAAAATTTTATATGTGAGTAGAGCGTGAGAAAAAATAATCTTAAATAAAGTTGACACATCCTAAGAATCAAGACGAACATTAACCACGCCAAATTTGGCTTTGATCTGATTTCATTTTCTGCTGTCACCAGGATCCTTGAAGAAGGAATTGGTTTTAAAGATTTTAAATAAAGTTTAACAAATTCAAATTATTAGTATAGACAAAAGTATGTATAAAGTTGGTTCCTGCTCGGATCATAAATTTAAAATAAAATTATTTCTTTAAGCTTTTTAGTCAGATAACAACCAAATTTCTCATGCTAAGCAAACATTGCATTATATTTCGATTTCATGTTGAGATAACTAGAGATAACTAGGAAACTTTTTGTAATAAAAAAATATCCATTATATTGTATGTAATATACAATATATGTACAAAGTATATAATTACATATATTGAAAAAAATAGTTCATACATTTTTTTCAAGTTTTGTCTTCTTATATGATTATATATTTTCAAAACTTAAAGCTTCGGAAAGCTTTAAAGCATTTAGGCATTCTAATGTTTTTACCAATAAATGGTATTTTCAAAATTTACTTTAAAACTTTGTTAATAAAATAATATCAAAACAATGCGCCCATAAGCTCCTGTAAGCCACAAAAGCACTTCGAGCCCATTGTCAAATCAAAAAAGTGTCGAATATGCGCAATTCTCATGTAAAATGTATGACAAAATAATGTAAATATAGCAAACACAATTTTTTAAATAATTATTTTTATGATTATTTCTGTCTAAATTTTTTTAAACTCAAAGTGCCGCGACAACAACCTCAAACGGGCAACATTCGTTGATTGGGGTTCCAACTTATCCCCCCCTCCCACATATACACCGACCGACTGAATAATGACTTTTCGGTGGCGATTTTTATGCATACAAATTGGAAAAATTGCTATTGAAAATATTTTTTGATTTTGCGTATTTTCACTGGCAAGGAGGGCGGGGCGGGCCGGGTCGGGGCGTTAGACCCGCTGATGGATTTATGTTGCGTTTGCATAAATTTCGACCATTACGAATGCACGTTTTTTTGTTTATAAAACTTTTTTTGTTTTTGTAGATGGTGTACGATATGAGGCGGTTTTTGTCAATTAGTGTCGATGGCGTGCGAAATTGTGTTTTGTTTTATGGACGCTAGGTGTCGTTTGCGTTGGTTGCGCAAAATTTAATTTGATGTGCGGTTGCCGCGTAATTTGTTGTTGAATGTGTGTTTGTGTGTGTGTGCAGCGTTGCATTTAAACGCATGCCAAGCTTTATTTATAAGTTTTTAATGTGTTATTACAAAAACAACAACAACAAATTTTAAAACAGCGAAATTGAGTGATAAATTTTGCGGTGAGGCGTTGGCAAATTTAGTGGTGTTGCCTTTGCCTTTGTTTGTGTTGTTTTTGTTTTGTATTTTGTAATTGTAATGAATTACAAAATTTAATTAAATTACGCTGCGTTTGTGGTTTTTTTTACAATTTAATTGAAAAAAGTTTTTATTTTTTTTATGTTCAGTCGCCCGATTATTTGCTTCAAATGTCAATCACTTTGAATGATTTTCAAGTGCAACTTTTAACCCGGCACTTGTTCACAACTACAAATCTTTTCCATGAAAATCGGGGGAAAATATACAAAACTACTTAAAAACAACAACAACAAGATAAATTAAAAATGCATTTACGCTTCATAAATTATCAAGTGGTACCGCACCGCAACGGATTGCCTATCGAGCTGCAAGCAGATGCACTTTTCTTTGCGTCGAGATTCGATTGTCCGGAGCATCGGCGGGGCAGGGAAAGTAACTGGCATTTGACGTCAAACAAGCGTTTATTTGTATGTGCCACCCACAATCCACCGTCGAAGTTTACTACAGGATAGAGTGATGGCAGACAGACAGACAGACACAAACGCACATTCACTCGTAATTTCAATTAGTTTTTAAATAATCTACAATAATAAACATATTTATGCATAATTTCAAATAATTTTGTTTATACAAAATCATGCCAATCGCATGTCAATCATTTGCCTCCTTCTCCTCCTGCAAACTTCGAGATGAGTGTAGAAGACGAACTAAATGTGGAGAACATCATGGCTGGCGTTGTACGGATCAGCCAGATTGTGGCTGTGGCGGATGTCTGGTTTTATTCAAAAAATTCGACATTTTTTTCGTAATGTGTGCGGTTGGTTTTTCGCTTGTTTTATTTTTTGTGTGGTTGTTGTTAATGTTGTTGTTTTGTACCCGTGAAGAAGAAGTGTTAGTCATGAGGCACTAATTGAGTTGGCTATAATAAACACACACACATTACCCTTATTGCGATGGTGTTCAGAAACATGTTGTTCTTGTAATGTTTGTTTGACACTGAACAAAGTTCGCAATATGAACAAAAGTTAACAACAAAATTGCTGAAAATAGCTTAAAGATATATTTACAAGAAAATATTGAATCTATAGCTGAATGTTTTACTTAGACTCAGGTGCTTCTAAAGGTATTTTAAAGATACAATTTCTTTTAATTTTTCAACTTCATAGATACTCTAAATAAAATTATAAATTTAGTCGAACAAAAGTTTATATCTTTGGAAAGTATCTTGGATATATCTAAGGGATTATAACCATTCCAAATACTTCTTATTAAATTGTCGGTTTCATTCCTCAGTAAAGCGATTTACAAACTTTGGAACTTTGGGTTATACTGAAAATTCGGTAAACTTAAAAGTTCACGTCCAAATAACCACGCTTAATTGACATCAAAATTTCATATCCAAAAATAAAAAAATAAAAAAATACCACCAAACTGAAGAATCGTCATGGGAGGTTTTGACACTTGAAAACTTGTACTAAACAAAGCGTAAAATAAACTTTCCGCAAAAGCGCTTCCCTTAGTACTCCACCACATAATATTATTAATATTATTGTTGTATTTGTTGAATAAAACTCATAAAAAACAAACACTTGAACGAAGCTCAAGTTGAAGCTGCGCTTGAATGGAAAAAAGCCACTTGAGGCAAATCTGCTGCATGAACAAACAAACAAACAAACAAACAAACAAGCATACATACAAGCAAACAAACGAACCGAATGAACGCGTGAAGTGGTCTCACACGAGGCACGGACTTGAACACGGTTGACATAAAACGTTTCAGCAGCAACACCAACAGCAGCAGTCGTAGCAGCAAAAGTGGCGGCGGCGGCGGCAATGGCGCGCAAAATAAGCGCTGATAAAGTGGGTGGCATTTAGCTGAAGTGCGGCTAAATAAACACGACAAAGCAGACAGCAACTCCCGCAACAGCAGCATCCACAGCAGTAGCGGTGGCAAAAACAACAAAAGGTGTGTTTAATTAATAAACTCAATGATCCAACAAAGAAAATAATGAACACGTTTGGAATGATAATACTGCATGCCACACAAAATGTGATGATGATGCCACCAACAACAAACAATGGCCATTAACTTTGGGCCATTACAAACGACAAGAAATTATTGTTTTTGTAAAGGTTTTTCAAAAATTATTCTACCGGTTTGTAGAGATTTTTATACTATATCACATCAACCTTCACAAAGTCATATGTGAGTGTGAATATCTCAAAGGTTATAGCCAACAACAAAGCAAGTAGAACAATTATTTTCTAACTGAAAAACAAAAACAAAACTTTAGCTAAATAATTGCTCCCTTGAACTCCTTTCCTTGATATAATTTTAAGCTTAAGATGATTAAACATTTCCACTCAATTAGGCATTGATAAGTGAGTGTATTGTCTCCTCACTTGAGCTTAGTTGCACTTGCCGATCCTACACGGATATGAGAGCCGCGGCGGCTGCAACAGATTTCTATCTGCAGCCACCGCCGCCACACGGGCACACACACACACATTTATCATCGGCGCATTGCACCGTAGGAGAGGTTTCAATTCCAGCAGCTATTCGAAGGTGGACAGCACAATGCAACTGCGCGCGGCAGAAGATACACACAGCGCCATCTATCGCGCGCGCAATTAATAAATATTGCTTATTATTTTAACAAGATGTTGTTGCTGCTGCTGTTGCTGCTGCTGCAACGGACGAGTACGATCGCTGTGCTGGGTATATTTTGAATGCACTGAAAGCGTTTTATTTCCATTTTTCTTTTTTGATTTTTTCGCCAGAAACGTGCCAAATTGTCATTGGGCCGAAAACGGGTTTGATATTATTTTTGTTGTTGTTTGTTTTTTCAATTCCATTTCGTTGTCGATAACTTGTCAAGTGCAGCGCAGCAGCGCACGTGATTTATGCAAGTTTTAAACGCTGAACGCGCTTACGGCTTTGCGACCGACGACGACGTTCAAGCTCTGATATTGCGGAGATTTGCATGAAAATTATTGAAAAAACAACAACAGCAACAACAACAAGAAGAAATAAATACAATATATTGCGAGAGAAAAAAAAACATCATTAAACGTAATTGAAGTTGTAAGTGATGAAAAATGTCGTCAATAAAATATCAACATTTGTTAAATTGTATTTTTAATCTTTAATTCTGCAATTAATTTCAAAGACTAAGTTGCCTGTTAATTAACTGGTTATTCGTGTAGTTTTTCGCTATTGGGGGTAAATAATTTATAGGCTTTTCGATTTAAGATGTGTTATTGAGCTGAATTGACCATATATTATCCATACTTCATTCGAATTATAATTTATTTAAATTGGCAACTAGTTGTAAATAAGTCATTTAGAAGTGCATAAGTCATTTTAGCAATAAAACTGTGAAATTAATTACGGAAATTAATTAAAATTAAACAACTAACCAAAGTACAAATGTCATAAATTAAACGAATGCGTTTCGAAAATATTTTTCAAATAAACAATTTGTTGCATTTCGTATATGGAATATTTCTACAACTAGAACTGATAAGAATTGATTTTTTCCAATCTAAACTTTTCTTTAAATTTCACTTGCCATTAATACAAAACAAAGAAAAAAATATTAAACAATAAGTAAAAGATAAATTTACGATTTCCAACCTAAATATGAAACAAAAGTAAAATAGCAAAATAAATACAAACAAATGTACAAAGAAAATCATGCGAAGCAAACTTTAGTTTTGAAGTCAGCAAAAATGCGCTCCGAAGAAAGTGCTGCCGTTCAGTACGACACGACGACGACGGCGACGTTGGACTTTCGGAAGGAAGTGCGCCAGCGAAAAGCTTATGGCGCACAAAAATTTCTTTGAACCAGAATTGTTTGGTCTCATTGTCGGAGGAGCGAGAGGACGGTGGCCAAACTAACATCTACAGACATGGTCATGGGAAAAATCGCAAAATTTACTGCAAATTGGAATTTTGCGCAATTGTAGAAAATTCTAACCCCCCCACCCCTTCAGACCAACATATACAGAAAAAAAGAAGCATTTTCTCTTCAAATAGTTATTCTAAAAGACTACGCCGCATATGTACAAATATATATACATATTTGCCAGGATATAACATATGAGCTGGAAGCACCACGGTCTTACGTTTCACTAACTAAAGCCAATAATAAATAAAATCCTTCTAACATTCCAAAACCAAATAAATGTAATCGAAAGAAAAGCGCAAAAAAGCACAAAAAGAAATAAATAAATAAAAATATCTTTCGAATTAAATTTATTTTGTTATAGCCAAAAAAATGAACAACAACAAAATACTTACAATTTCATCATCTCTTGGCTTTATCAGTTGCTGGGGCAATACTTATAAATTTAACGAGTACGTTTAAGTTAACTTTTTGTTAAAAAGTTAACAAGACTGTTGCCGGTCATGTGCGTCAAAATTGTTTAGAAATCCCAACGAAAAGAACAATAATACCAACAATAACAGCTAGTGACCCCATAAAACTGATAAGACGCGTTTCGCTTTGATTAGTTAAAGTGTTTCTAAATACAACAACAAGTTTAAATTTTGACGCAAATTGAGTCACGGTTGTTATTTGTGACTAAATTAAAAAGCAATTAAATTCAGCGCTATCTGAAACGTAAAACAGTTAGTAACGTAGACTTCTCTTTGGAAATAACAACGTTAGCAGTTTGTGTTTTCAAATCAAAACTATTCCAGTTAGAACCAATTGAAAAGTTATTTTCCGTGGTAGGCCAATACAAAAAATTCGATTTTTCGTTGTAAAGTTTAAACTTTTCCTAATTTGCAACAATTTACTATGACAACCAATATATTAAGTGTATATACATAAGGTAAAAAATGTTATGCATTGAAAAATACAAATCGAGAGGTATATACAAATCAAAAGTATTAACCAAAGTTGCACTTGGGCTTATTTGGTTTTTAGGCATATAAAACATTTATACATACATATACATATACATAT
The DNA here is from genome assembly GCA_949127995.1 of Suillia variegata. Taxonomy (NCBI): domain Eukaryota; kingdom Metazoa; phylum Arthropoda; class Insecta; order Diptera; family Heleomyzidae; genus Suillia; species Suillia variegata. The sequence goes on along the minus strand of OX421843.1, from coordinate 31,246,706 downwards.
ATTCATACGCATCGTTCAATGAATCGCCTTTAGGACGTGTGGCAAGAGCAAGAGCAAGACTTAATGATTCGCAACGAGTGTAGAGCATCGTTTCAGTTGCCTCCGAACAACTCAATTAGGCGCTTATGCCGTTGCCGCCGCCTCTGTGTATACTTGTACTATACTTAATTTTATAAAGCAAGCCAAATACTATCAAAACACTAAAAACCACTTTAGATGCTTGCGCCGCAGAATGCGTCCGCTTCGGTATCAACTCACAAATCATTCTTTAGCTGAAGAGCTCAGCACAGCACAGAACAGCACAGAACAGCACAGAACAGCAGAAGAACATATTTTACAAGTGCTTTTGCACATCGTTATTATAACAATAAGCAACACGCTCATTCAGCTCAGCTCAGCGCAACTCGCTCTCGCGCACAAGATTAATTTTGAAGAAATCTCAAGAAAACTACTTTAAATCGTATGGATTGGATGGATGTGAAGTGCAATCCACTTGGAAGAATTTACATATCAGCAACCACAACAACAGCAAATGAAAAAAATGGAGCGGCTGCAGCTTATGAATGCTTCAGCATAGCTTTTGCGCTGCAACAAATGCATTAATCAATTTCATGAGTGTTTTGTGTGTAAGCACAAATACTTAACAACAGCAACAACAAACTTTAGATGCATTCGGAAAATCATGCATTTCGAAGAAGAAGGAAAGGAAACGCAGTGAAGAGACGCAGTGGCAAATAATCAATTTCGAGGATCATAAACAACTTTTAACGAAGTTGTTAAGTGGCCTGCGGTGGAGGAGGAGGGGCGGAGAGAGAGTTTTTGAAAGCGCATAAATGCGAAATGCTTGCCACATCATATTCATTTGATTAGACACCAAGAAAAAATAGAAAAGTTTCCATTTTTGTTTTCTTAAAACATAATAATAAATAAAAGTTGCACAAAATTTACTAATCTAAGAGATTAGCATAATTGCTTAATTATGCCGGAGTTAAAGCAGGTTGCGCCCATTGTTTACTTTCAGCTAAATTAATTTTGTTTCGAAATTTCTTTACACCATTTTTTGTTGGCTTGTTATAATTAATCAAATTAAACTTCCGCTTTACGCAAAAAAATATTGTGGAGAAGGAAAACAAAAACAAAAAAAAAGAAAACGTTTTGGTGTGAAAAAGTGAAGGCACGAAATTAATGAATGAGTGAATGAATGAATGAATGAATGAATGAATGAATGAATGAATGAATGAATGAATGAATGAATGAAATAAGGTGTTTAGAGATAAAGGCGAGAATTTATGAATAACAAAAGCAAAACATTTGCTTAGCTATTGCAAAGTTATTTTAGCCATTTAAACATATTAAAAAATACAAAACTTTCAAGTTTTTCAAAAACTTATTAGAGCAACAACTTCTAGACTTTTGCACTCCAAATGAGGAGCGTTTTCAGCCCATTACTGGCACTAAATTATCTCCAGCTAAAATTTACCTACACTTAATTAAACTTCCGTTAAAATGTGAAATTTTAGGCAAACGTTTACCCGAAATCAACAAACACACATAAATAACATAATTTCTCACCAACTTAGCTTAGCTTAGGTTGACTTTGCTTAACAAAAACTAAACTAAACTATTCCGTATTTTACATGCAAAATGTCAACATTAACGAAAACTACTCTTTGCATCCATACGTATCCATAGAATACATATTTTGGCCAACGAAACCCGAACAAACAAACAAACGAACGAACGGGCGAACAAACAAACAAACAGACAAACAAACCATAAAGCCAAACAATAGATAAAACCGAGTTTGAAAATTAACCAAACTTATTTAACTCCGAAATTATGCATGGACATTATTATGTGCGCGCTTGCCTGCCTCTGACTCTGAAGCCCCTCTGCCCCTCCCACGGCATGGCTTGTCTGCTTGCATTCAAGCATAATGACAAATATTAATTTTACTGCCACCAACAATAACAACAACTACATATCTAAACAATGTTATATTTTATAGCAACAATTTTGGGACAAAAGCAGATAAAAGAATTCAGTCAGCCTCCTTATTTGCCTTGAAAACCCAAAAATTTTACTTTATGACCAGCAGCTCTTTGTTTTTGGTTTGCCTTTTCTTGTCGTTTGAGCGCCTAAAATTTTCAAGTTGTTGACCTAAGAAACAGTAGCAACTATTCTAGTGGGGATGCACTGATTACGTTTAAAATTAGATAATTGGACTAGCAGTGATGATTATGAAGAAAGTTTTAGTTTATAAAATGTTTAACCTTTCATTTTATATCTTAAAGTTAAGTGAGCAAATTTTCTATATTGTGAATATATTGAAACTAGTAATTTAAAAATAATCAGCCCACATATATAAATCCATATCTTTTTCAATTTTATCGACACCTCTTGAGAAGTTTCGCTTAAATTAAAATTGTTTTTTTAAGTATGAGTGAAAACCAAAAAACTTCACAGTCTGCAGTGTGTCCTCGACTTCAAAAATTGTAGATCCGTCATATTTGAAATGGAAAGGGATGAACAAGAGTCCTAAACTAGATCAACCGATGCGGTCAATCTCTTAAAATAAGTATATTTAGATCGGTTAGAACATATAGTATTCCTTAAACCTGCTGGACTTATATACAAGTGAAGCTTTATTTCAGCTTCAAGGAGAATTATAGTAAGTCCAACATAAATTTAATCGTTGCTTTTAACTTATCGACATCTTAAAAGCATTGTTACAGGTAAAAATAACGTTGCCTAACTCTAAGTATTTCCAAAGTGTATACTATGGAATAGTTTGCATAAGTATCTATTAAATTGGCCATGCCCTTATAATAATGAAAGCTCCTACAAATATTTGCAATTGAATTTTGTTGAATTTATGAAACTAAGAAAACCTTTTTGTTGTTGTTGTATTTTTCAGGTGATGCCAGCAACGCTAGTATAGGAAGTGGTGAGGGCACCGGTGAGGAGGATGACGATGCGAACGGTAAAAAGAACCAAAAGAAACGTGGCATTTTCCCAAAAGTAGCAACAAATATTTTAAGAGCGTGGCTGTTTCAGCATTTAACGGTAAGTACAAATATGATTTAATTGTTTGATAATGCTTAGTACTAGCTACTATATATATATATATATATATATATATATATATATATATATATATATATATATATATATATATATATATATATATATATATATATATATATATATATATATACCAACGCTGATAGGAAGTCGATGTTGGATGACACATTCGTATGTTTCCATTTTCTTTTTAATTTTGAGTTTACGTTTGTTTGAGAGTTGCTGAACTAAGCTTTATAAATCCATTTTTTGTTCAAGGCAAAGCCAAAGGCTTTAACTATGGACTTAATAAAAAAAAAAGAGGCAGTAGTATTTTTTATTTTGTCCACCAAACAAACAGTTATCAGCAATCTTATCAAAAATATAACTGCAAAAACAATCACAACAACAACAACAATAACAAGTAAAAACTCGGTACGACAAATGCGCAGCAACAACATTTCAACGGCGAATTTAATCATTTTCCACACATCGCAAAACGTAAAACGACGCCATATTGACTTTTCTTCGCCTCAACCTTTGCGTTTCTGCGAACAAGCTAACAAAAACAAAAACAACTACAACAACAACCGCTTATTATGGCTTTAACGTCACAAGAACAAAAAACCAGCAGCTAACTGTGCATTTTCGCTATAAACATTGCGCCTTCCCGCCAAATCGGCGGAAAAACGCAAATAAACGCTCGAGGCGAGTTGCGGCGAGTTGGTTGCCGCATGCGATCATTTCACAGTACTTATATATTGTAAAAAATTAAAGAAATGTTGGAACTTACGTTCAATAAATCTTGATTTAACACTTAAGTGGGTGGGTGCCCTGCCACGCACATAAGAGTAACTTTTTTTGCTTGTCAATTGTAATTTTTTTTTGGCATATATAATACAAATCGTTTTTTTTTAATTTTTAGGCGACATTGAAACATACAAATACCTTTTTGAGACTCTTTTCCCGACTTATTTGCTTCGAAGCACGCGAATAATTCAGTTAAAAAGCTTTACACTTCATTTTGCACGCTCAAAATCTTGCGAAGTTTCGAGGTTTCCAACTCTTTTAGGGGTATTCCTCTAATCATTAATTACCTCGAATTGGTACCAGTGTTTGTTTTGCCATTTTGACCATAAAACAAGTACTGTTCACTCGCTGCGTTTGCGCTAATTGCGCGCGTCAAGCGCACGGAGAAAAGGGGCCTAATGGACGGACGCGGACGAGACGTAACTGTAGTGGCCGCGTTCACTTGCGATACGCGCGTATCTCTTGTTTCACAAAATTACAAACAAAATAAAAGAAAAAAGAAGAAAAAAAAGCTTAAACAAAAAAAAGAAAAATAAATAATAATAAATGTGAGCTGGTTGGGTATAGAGGAAAAAGTCTCCAGATAAGATCTCTTATGAATTCATTTTTGCTTCTTTTTTCAATTTTGTTAACATGTTTAGTTTCAGTTGCTGCCACCGATGTTGTTGCTGTTGTTGTTTTTGTTGTTATATAGCCTGAGTTACGTTACGCTTTTGCCTGACGTAGCGTGCACAAGTGTATGTATGTATGTATGTGTGAGTGAGTGTGTATATTTTTACGACTTTTTTTTCTGTTTTGTTTTTGCTCATAAATGCGATTAAAAATATTTATTCATTTATTTTCTATTTTGGTAGGTGGGGATATTTCGTTGTTTAGCCACTTTTGTTGTTGTTGTTATTTTTGTTTATGTTGCTTGTGTTTTTGTAGCCATTTTGAACACAGTAGCTACCATTGGCTGAAATTTAGATATCGCCTTTAGTGATGGGTGTTCATTTGCAAGTGTGTGCGTACATTTCGTTTGTTGTAATGATTAACGCACCTATAGGAAATATGGCCGACCCGATTGGGAACGCTCGCGTTGCTTTGAATTTTTGTAATAGTTCAAATTTGTAAACTTAAAATACAAAGAATGAAATTGAAAGATAATCAAATTTATATATAAAAGTGAAAAAATGTTGTTAGTGACATTTAATTTCAGCGAGATTTACTCTCAAGTTTTAACCACATCTGACAAATGTGTACACAAAATCTCGGTACAATTTAATGAAGGTATAAATTTTTGTTTCAAACTGCCAAACATGCACTCAAAATAATAAACTGCATCATACGAATATTTTGATTAATGAAATTTGTGTTCCATCGAATACTTCGACAGTATTTATGCAATTGCAAATTCTTCCTCTTCAGACCATTTTAAAATTTTTTTTTAAATTCATGACAAAAGTAAAGCAAACAAACAAAAAAACTGAACTTTGTACGTTTCTAAATTACTTAACGCCCGACGCTCAACAAACGCTCTCAACTGGTTTTGCCACAGTAATAAATCAAATCGAAATGCAATATTCGAAACGAAACCCCCAAATTGGCAAATCTACTTAGGGTTTAAAACACACACACACGCACGCACATACATGCACATTGATCAAATCGGGAATTTCATTACACCAGTAGAAAATTTAATTTAAATTCACCCCGTGCAAATGAAATGAAAAAAGAAAAAAAAAATAAGAAAGTGTATCTAAAAGTTACAAATGCAACGCAAGCAATGAAAGCGCAAAATTCGACTTTAAATAGATGCGTAGCTAAATCGAACGAACGAACGAACGAAAGAACGCCGAAAATGAAAATGAAAATGGAAATGTGTGAAAAACAATTTCCTTAATGCGCTCGCAAATCGCTGTTAATGGCATTAAAGCGCGCTTAGAGCTGCTGACGTAGCTGTACATAGCTCAAAACTGGCAAATATCCTAAAAATACTCTCAATGCTGAATTCTGTCAGCAATGCCGCAGAGTACTTTCGTCAAAAAAGTTGGGAAAATCGTTTTCTTAGACTTTAAAAATATATCTTACGGCAAATAGTTCAGTGACAGTTATCTATGAAGTTGTCAAATATCAAAATACATGGTAATAAGTGTAATGTATCTGTTAGGTTACAGTTTCATTTATGCGGAACTCTTAATGGAATTTTAATTTTTTTTATTTTATTGGATCGATTCTTGAATTGTTAATGTATATGTACATTTATAATAAGTCAAAGTACTTTGCGCCAGCGGTAGGTATCGACAGCAGCACGACAGTGGCAGCAAGTAAACATGACTGATACGGCGGCGCTGATTTAAATGGCAATTCATCAATGTCGTCCCTGCTGCATGGAAGCTGTGATGTGAGGTTGTACAAAGCGGCCAGCAGGATGCGAAGAAGCTGGCGAAGAAAGTTGAGCAGGGTTGGATAGATAGAAAGTATATATATACATGAATACGTATTGAGGGGTTGGAGTTAAATGTCTTTACTGTAGAAAAAAAACATGTTTCCGAGTCGTGTTGTGTGTGCGTATGCGTGTGTGTGTTATTTAAACTTTGAGGTCAATTACATTCATGGAAAAACAAATAAATTTAAAAGCTTAAATGTAATTTCCGTTTTTTATCGGCACGTTTTATAAGCATCAGTATGTATATACTTATAGTATACATATGTATGCACCGTGCCGGACGGACTGACCTTTGTGGCGACGCTCACAATCATTTTTATCTTTGCGTAGCGAATGTGTCCACCTCAGTTTCCGAAGTACCTTCCTTTCTGTTATTTTTTTCGCATACTTTCCAAATGGTAAATCTTCTTCTAAGCCAAAAACTAAACTAAAAAGCATTTTCCAAACAACATTAAGATTTTTATCGCGCAATACGCAACGCAAAAGCGATACACACAACAAAACGCACACACACACACAAAAGATATAAGTTGGAAATTAAGTTAAGCCATTTTGGTCAATTACGACTGTTACTGGCAACTTTAGTCGACATTGTTGTTGTTGTTGTTGTTGTTGTTGTTGTTGTTGTTCATATCTAAAGCAGGAAATCCTCAAAAATAAATGCATTTGCTATTTTCCTTTTCGTTTTTTTTTGTTTGCTCTCGTCATATCTAAATAAAATTTAATGTTTTTGTTGTTATTTTGGTGCGCAAAATTTCGTTGACATTTCTTCACCCCCCGCTACCGCAGCTGGACCTTTGCGTATGCCATGAAGCGTTGGAAATCAGAGCTTATCTAAACAACCGGCCGCCATAAAAACTCTAGAAAATGATCGAACTTAAGCAGTTGCGAGCACTTTTCCGAACTTAAGGTAGTTTAACCCTTTTCTTGCCCGACCGACCGATTGTTCGGAATTGGTCATTTGGATAGTCAACTTTTTGGTTTTGTGTCTCGACTTTCACTTTTCGGTGCTCGTTGCTAGTTCGGTGTGGGACATCATTGGAAGCGCGCAGTTATGGTCAAATTTTATGCGCTGCAAAATGAAGCATAACAAATTTTTGTTGAATTCTTTAGCAATGTTCGGAGGCGTTTGAGCCCGCTTGACCGCAATTTAAATGCAAGTTTTTGTCGGGGGGTGGATGTAATTTGTAAATCGTTTGGACCTAAGAAGTAAATAAAAGCTATAAGCAATTCACTTTGATGGCACGATTTTATCGATAACTTAAGCAAAAGCCGGATATTTTCTAACTGCGTTTGGTTTTTCTCGGGAATACATTTAAATGCGCGTTATTGTTGGTTTTGGTATTGGTAATTTCGAAGTACAAAAGTTGTATTCAAATTGTTTCCATCTTTATAAATAAAACTTCAATTTCTTTACGATTGCAACAACTCAAATAGAATACATATTGACTGCAAACGAAAGTTTTCCCATGATTGCATTTTACAAAGAAAAGAAGAACTCGTCTGTGAGACTATTTGCAACCTGTCAAGTCGTTTTCATAAATTCCACACTTGTCCCCGCGGCAGCAACGCTTACTAATTACAATAATGAAAACAATTATGCATTTCGCATTCTGCATTCTGCACAGTTCGAACCGCGTTTCCATCGCGTATTTTGCACTAATGTAAAGTCCATTTAGCATATTAATTTACCATATACAAAATAATTAATTACTGTCACGCCTTTGAGTAACTTTTCCCCATTCACCGCAATCCGCACTCTACTCTGCATCGCAACAGTCCATACATTGTGCCGAGCAGCAGCAGCAGCGGCAGTGACAGCGCTAGCAGCAATAATAGCAACAGCAGCCATTGTAATTGCAACGTGGCGTGGCACACGTTGTCGTTGTTTTGTTGTCGTTGTTTTTGTTATTGTTATTGTTGCTGTTATTTTTCCTTTTCCAATCGCATTTTTTAATTTTGTTTGTACAAACTTGGCAAATGAATTTAAAACAATCAACTCGAGTGTTTTGTCATGCAGCAGCAACATAAAAACTGCCACCAACACCGCCGTCGCCGTCGCTGTTGCCGCCACGCCACGCTACGCTACAATTGCCACAAGAAGTCACATCGCTTCGCGCGACGGGAACTGTCAACTATTTACGTTGAACCGCGGCGGCGTGTCGACCAACTGCAAAAGTACCTCCATCGTCGCTGCCACCACCGCCGCCGCCGTCGTCGTCGCCGAGACACCACCGTCGCGCTCATTGTCGCCTACGAGCGACGACGCCATTCGCAAATTGCCTGCTGTTGCACATGCAATTTACATTTGAGGCGGCCTTTAAGGCGGCCATTATACAACAAAAAAAAAACAAAAAAAAAACTTCCAGTCAGTCGCAAGACTAAACAAAAGTCAAGCGAGTGGCGTCGGGAAATAAATTTTAGTGTTTTTGTTTTTTTACTTCGTACTTGCAGTGCACAGTATTTTAAGTTTCTAAAATACCGGTCAAAATTATTGAGGATTTTCATATAAAGAAAAGTAGATTAGGGAAGCGCTTCCAAATTATTATTTTAAATATTCGATATAAAGTTCAGCGATGTTAGAAGAATAAATACTGTAGACCAGTTTCATGTGCCTAAAGGAGTACTCCGCAAAGTAGCGCTCTATTTGTGAGTTTGTGATCTAAAATTCGTCATAGTTCTTCAGAGTAATTCTTTCTTTAAACTCAACATAAACTTTTATGAAACTTCTGCTCGCAATAAGATTTTTCATTGCTTACACTTTTTTTGAATGGTGAAACAAACTTTTTTTAAGCTATTCTCTTGGTAACAAGAGTGTCGAGTATTGTGAGGAGCGCTCCAGACTATTTTTTTGTTGCATTCTCGAGATTAATAAAATAAGAACTAATGGGATTTCTTTTCATCAATTACTTGATTCGGAATTATTTTAAATTTCCGATTACTGTGCGGAGGTGAAAAATAAAACAAAAAAGCTAAACAGACGCGGCAAATGCACGCCTCGCTGCAAATATGTCGCGTCTGGACGGGGTTGTCTGTTGTTGCCATTGCTGTTTGTTTGCGCGCTCGCTTGCTTATTTGCTGCACTTGAACAAGAACAAGTGTGGTAGGCTGGCAACACGTCTTCGTCAAAATGACTCCAAACTCAGCGCACTGGCGTCGGCAGAAGGAAATTATGCCAAATGTAGGAGGCGGCGGCGACGAAAACGCATTCGTCGCATTGCATGCAAAAATGCTCTGCAGATCCGTCGCGTCGCGCTGTACCGCGTCGCATCACAGAGTGACGAAAACAACTGCAGAGGCGAAATGCTCTGCTCTGCGCTTGCCAAAGTAAACAAAACGTGTGTTGCACATGCTGCCATAATTATGGCTACTTCCAGTTGGTTTGTTTTTGGTTGGTTGGTCGCCTCGGTTTGGTTTGGTTTGGTTTTGTTGTTTGTAGCCTTTCTTTTTTTGTTTTTGCTTATTTTGTTTTTTTGTGCGCGCGCGTTGTTTGGTTTGGCTTCGCGTAAGTATTTATTAGCACCGTCTGGCCGGGTCTCGTTTGGCCTGGCTTCATTTGGCCATGCCTGCCTGTGGCACACACAAACACACAAACACTTGCAGCAGACGACAACGCAGACAACGAAGACGCATGTCAAGTCTTGATATTTGTGCGCTTTTATGATGGACGTGAGACGAGTTTCATTTCAGTCATACGCAACATTATTATTTTGTTGTTTCTTTTTTGATCTTGTTGTTGTTGTTGTTATAATAGGCCAATCTCTTAAACTGTTAATTATCGACATTTAATATGGCCGTCGCGGTTTGCAAGCGATTTCTGTTGCGGTTTTCAACGTAAAATGGCGGTTGCTCTGCGGTAGCTTAAATGGTGTTGTGGACGTAAATTGAGGTCTTAAAAATGGTTTGATTTGAGTTTGATTAAAAGTGTTTTTAGGTATATAAATAACTATGGAAAATATGATTAAATAACCAATTTAAATTTAATAAGGATGGTAGCCATTTATAAACATTTTGAAATTGTTTGTTTAATTGTTATTTTCTGATATCCTGTAAATTAATATTAAACATTAAAATATTTTAATAAATCATCCAAATTCAACCAATCTCTGTGTTCGTTTATCACACACACACATTTCCCTATTTACATTATCCCTCGGTCGGAAATAAATCCACACTACAAACGAAACGAAACGAAATGAAACGAAAAATGAAGAATTCCTCGGCTGGACCTGCTACTGCAATCATTAATGATATTGGCAACATTTTCGGCCACATTTTCGCCCCAAGTATGCACAAAATGTACACAATTTTCCTCTTAAGCCAACACTCATTTCCGCTGCAAAATGGCTTCCTTTTTGCGTAGGCACACGCATACACCCAGACTCTGCTGCTGTATTGTGTGTTTTCGCAACAAACTAAAAAAAAAACGAAAACTGAAATGAAAGAAAAACAATTTTTTTCATCAATTTCATCATGAATTATATGCATTCACACGTACGCATTAAATGTGCACGAAAATCCTGGGCATAAGTCGCCCAAAAGTCCGGTCCCAATGACGTCTGATCTGGTCTGGTCTGGTCGGGCTCTGAACCGAGAACCGAGTAGACTACGATGGCGACTACGGTGGCGGGCAGCAGCAGCAACAGCAGCAGCATTGCCAGCTGATTGGTTTTTGGGTAAATTTTGTTTGACTGTTTGCATGCTGATAAAATAAAATATGCCGGAACACATGCACATGAAATCTCCTGCGCCGCATGTGTACGTTCGCTAGTATATTCTGTGGTGCGTTATGCTGTGGTGGGTGCTTGTATGCGTGTGCTTGTTTGTTTGGCTGGCTGGGTGGGATTGTGCTGCTGGTTAGGATAGTCTCGTCTGGTTTGGTTTGGTTTGGGTTAGGTCGGTTGGCTTTTCTGGTTTGATTTGTAGCGTAGTTTTAAAATTGTTGGCAGCCATCGAGTTGAGCTGCGTGCAAAATGTTTCGAATTTCTTGGCTTGCGAGTGATTTTTTTTCTTACTTTTCTCTCTCGTTTTTTTGGAAAACCTTCAGATGCGTAGAAATTTAAAGTTTTTTTAATAAAATCAATAAATTTAAGTTCACATTAAACAAACTTCACTTTTCAAAAATCTACTGATTACCTAATAGAAACAATATCTTTCGATTGAAAATGAAACTATTTCGTTTTTCTGATATATCTCTGCTGTTTTAAAAAAATTACAATTAAGCTTAAAACCGCAAAATATACAAGTTTCTCGCATTTATTGTGAACAACAACAACAACAACTGTTTCCCCGCCAGCTCCTCAGTCTGCTTTACATAATTGCAATTGCAAATTTCTAGCCAAAATTTATTGAACTTGTTCTTGTTATGTTGTTCGTTGTCATTCCTTTACCAAATGCATAACAACAATAAAAACAACAACAAAACAATAACAATAACACAAACAACAACAACAACGAAATGACCAACACAAGATTTTGGAGACTGCTTTCGAACAAAAGACGCTCGCTCACTCGTCGCTTGTTCGGTCGTTTAGGTCATTTTGGAAGCAAAATGTCGCCGCATACGCCTCATTCGGCATTTGACCACAGCAATAGCTGCTGCTGCTGCAAATATACACGCAAATATCCTCCCCATATAGACTACATATATATTTGGTATACCTACTAAATCCCGAAACAAGATGATTTCTACCATAAGTTGCCATATTTCACTTCACTTCACTTCACTCCACAATAACATATCTTGCCTTTGTATTGTAGTTGCTTAAGTTTGAATTGCTTCGATGTACATCGGCAGACGAACGATTTTTTAAACAGAGTACAAGCTAACCAGGAACCTAATCGAAATTATTGAAAAGTATCCAGATTCATTTTTGTATTCACTCGTATATAGTTAATTCGTTTTTAGGTTTCTTTTGACTTATTACAGAATTTTATTATTTTTTAACATGAGTACTCATAAACATTTCGAAAGCTTTTGCTTTCCAAAAAATACGTCCAATGTTTGTTTAATTTCAAACCAGAGTTGGATTCGTTAAATTGGTATTAACTTAATAGAATCTGATTTTTTTAAATCGAAAAATCTTATAGATTCTTAGAAATTGAACAAAAACCGAATGCAAATATATTTATATCGAATATCTAGATTCTCTATTCGCATTAAACTGCACCTTACTGCCAACTGGGCCAAAATGTGACACACGAGCGGAGCGCAAAATGCAATTTGCTATTGGCAGTTTCCTGCAGTTTTCTTCGAGACACTCAACTCAACTCAGCTCGGTTTGGCTTGGCTTGGCTCGGTTTGGTTTTCGGTTCAGTTTGGTTTGCGTGGTTTGGCCTGCCTTGGCTCTAACGCTTCTACTTAGTACTTCTACCTGTATATGTGCATTCGTATGCGAGTAAGTGTGTGTGTGTGTGTTTTTAGTATCTGTCGTACATGTCGAAATTGTCATTTGTTGCGTGAAATTTACCGTTTTCTTATGCAAGAAATACGCCTTTCCTACTAAATAACAATACAGAACAACAATAACAATAACAACAACAATATATATAGTCAAATACGAATACAATTTATGCAAAGTTGTACAAAGGTTAAAATTGAAATTTCACACACGCACACATACACATACGCATACGCATACACAGGAGCACAAACATGTATATTGCTCAAACATGCCTTTATCCTTTTGCCAATACAATCTCGTTATCCTTGTTGCTCGAACACACCCATACATACTAAGGCGCCTTGTATTGTACAATATTTAGGTAGAATCGTACCATGGGGTAGTAGCCCCTAAGTCGTCGATGTGTTGCGCATTCAACATTGTGCATGGTTGCATTTTGCATAGTTGCTGGTCGCAGCAACAAAATGCATTTTCTTTGTTGTTAATAAAGTTTCTCGGGTGTGGCACGAGGGCGACTTGCTTTGGCTTGGCTTCGGTTGGCTTATTCATGTATGAAATGAAATTTCTATTGACGCTTGTTAAATATAACGAAAAGTTCGTTTATTGGCAAAATGACCAAAATAAGTCAACACGCATAAATTAAGTGCAACTAAATTAAAACGAAATTTATTGTAGTTACTCTTGGCAGCGTGCTGGTAGGAGCGGTAGGGAGCTGCCATTGAGTAGGTGGTTGAAGAAATTAAATAATTTAAGAAAATATAGAAGAATTTAAAATAATCTCGGTTATATGCGAACCGAAATAAGTATTCCACAAGCAAGCTTCTATGAAATGAAGTACTCCGGAACGCACCTGATAGTATGAAACAACACCTGAGCACTAAACAACTCTAAAACTGATTTTTACTATAGGATATTAATACACTTCCTCATATGAAACGTTTTATGGAAAATATTAAAAAGCTTTCGAACAAAAAATATGGCTTCTACTTGCAGGTCCATGCAGATTTGCTACATGAACAAAATTCCATTGATCTAATGCTGAAAACTTAATCCCGAAAATATATTATCCCCGAATAATTATCTTTTTGTATGACCAAATACCAATTTCAACCAAATTTAACTCAAGTTTAATTCATCTCAGTCAATCATTGTTTCGCTGTTTGCATTACCAACCGCCAAATCAAAACGCCCACATCTGCCGGAAATTGGTCTCCTTTGGTGGCGCGTGCGCATAACCTGAACAATGCCGCTTCAAAGTAATATAATATAATATTATTTTTCTCTCTTTTATATATTTAACAATATAAACGCTTAAGTACAAAAGAAGTGCGCGACGCATGCGTTTCTGCTAACGCCAAAGTATGGCGCAAAAAAAGGGTTTTCCATGAAAACAAAACCCAGAATCACTGCAAAAGGATATCAAAGCCAAACCGCAAGGGATCCGAAACGTATAGAAACGTTCTTATTGTAAATAAAATTCACAATTTAAGTGAAATAATTGAACGATTTAATAAGCGCACAAAAGAAGTGCATAAAACTAACTTCCGGTATAGGGGTAGCGAAAAAAAAACGACAATCCAAAGAACTCTGCTCACTGGGACAAAGCAGATGTCATTTCAAATTCCAACAATGAATTGAATTTTATTTTAAAAATTACAGAATAATCATGTTATCATTATCTGAAGACAATTACGGTCGCAGTTAGTTATTTTCTTTCTGTTGTTTTTGTTGTTGTCTATTAAAATAACTAATAACAATATCTTTGAGATATCTGCTTGTCTGTTGACTTAAGCTACCGTTTCAATTTCGACTGCGCTTGTAGTTAAGTGCAACAGGTAGCCAGACAGCAAAATGACTTATCTCGACGTAACAACAATATTAATTATTTGTTTGTTTACGCTGAACACACTATAACAACAACAACAACAACAACAATAAGAATACCAAAAAAAAAAACAAGAAAATATTGATAAGCATCTCAAGTAACCAACGAAAAATGCTGCTCGAATTAATCGAAAAATATAATCAAAAAGTCAATATTTGATAGAAAAGCAAATACAAATACAAACCGAAAGGCGGAATTAACTAAATTGTAATAAGCGCCAGTTTTTTGTGAATACTTCGATTAGATTTTGTTCTGTTTATTTAACTGCAATGCAGTCAAATTTTCTGGTTGCCGCTTGCTGCCCCTGCCCCTGCGCCAACGCAGCCGCCCGCCCTATTGCTGCTGCCCCTTGTGATAGATAACACAATGCAACAATTGTTCGGCTTCTTGGCATAACGTTGCGTTTGTTTGGTACAAGTGTTCATAGTTCTGTTCTGTTCAGTTTTTTTGATAGTTTTTGGACACTTTGTTTACACACTGACGCCACTCTGGCGGCTACTGGCCCCCAAGATTTATGAGGGCGTATGCGCGTTTGTTTGTGCAATGCAGTTCTCGTGGCGGAATGCATGAATTTAGGACATATTTCGAGTGGCAGGCGATAAGCAGTCGAAATTCTATTTTGTGGCGTTAAGTTTTTGTGTTTAGTTTTGTTTTGTTTTTGTTCTCTGCTTTTATAAGATAATAATCCGATGTAGTACATAGCGGCATGAGTACGTATTCAGGTAGAGTTTCGGCGAAAGGGTTGAGCTAAAGTGTGCCCTCAGAATGTTGGTGTTAATTTTGGGTTGATTGTTAAAATGTCAAATGTGCACATTCGCCACGATGACAGTCTGATATGCAAGTGAGCATGATTGATGAGATCGCGTTTTTATGACTGACAAAAAAAATCAACGCAGAGGAGTTCCTACAATGCCTAAAGTTGATTTTGGAACTGGAGACGGGTGCTGCAGCAAAGACATTAATTTATTTGTTGTTTAACCATTCGTATGTAAGAAGTATTAACTAAGTTTATTCTTTGCTTTAGTATACAAAACAAATGTGACTAAAGTTTTAAATGAACAAATCATTAAAGTTAGAATTCTCTTTAATATTATATATATGTATATATTTTTTAAAAATACCACGAAATTTTTTTTATAAAATTTGTTTAGTTATTGCGAAGAGTGTAAATTTAAATAGCATATTTCTGAGGCACATTTTATTACTCAGACATTCTTAACCAGAGCCTGAACCTTTAACTCCTGCTTCCTCTCCAGCATCTGCATATTGTGATGTTTTTCTTAGAAGTTTCTTCATAGTAATATTTTAATTAACTAGTTTAAGCAAAAAGAAAATCTATTTATTGAATTACTTAATAATGCTCATCATTTATTTACTTTATTTGTTGATATGAAAACATTGAATCGGTTTTTATACAGTTTTTGACAGATTTCTTCTAATGGAAATCAACTTAAAGATTTATAAAAAAGTATTATAATAAAATGAGTTTTCAATTGTAGGCTAATGTTTAACTCAAAGAAGTTGAAGCTTGAATTGCCGAAACAAATAAAATTTCATTTTATATTTTCAACGGAACAATTAAAATTCATTTCGCAAATGTTTACATGAATCCGATCTTTCTACTTGTACGACAACTTCTTGTCCTACAATCGAGTCTAGTATTTGGCTGATATCGATAGTAAAAAGTACACATACTATACTATTAACATGTATGTTAACTGTTATGATTATTACTAATATATACGAGTATACTTATTTATGATATCAAAGAAATTTGATATGTTGTAATAACAGGTAAAATAGTTTATATTCAAATTAATTGCTTTGCATTATTGTTTAATATCCGCACATACAAGTTTCGAACTTATTAAAAAATTGTATCTCTTATTACTTTTAGCATCCCTACCCCTCCGAGGACCAGAAAAAACAATTAGCGCAAGATACCGGCTTAACGATACTGCAAGTTAACAATTGGTAAGTATAAGGGCCAGTTCAAAAAAATTGTTTTAAGAATATCGTTAAAATTTAAGTTGTATATTACAAATCAGAACATAAATTTTTAAGTTAACCTATATATTATACATTTAGTAAATTTATTTATTAAAGATTAAAGTAGCTTCTAATATAATTGTTAATCTTAGCCCACATAAACTGCGTCGACTTCGGCATAGCTGAAACAGTCGAACTTTTGCAAAACATCGAAAGAGGCAAAAAATTAAATCATCTCATTTACAAACGAAATTACACAAGACGATGAAGACGAAAAAAAAATGTTGCAAAGTTTTCTGCTGACGTCGAAAAACAAAGAAATTAAAGAAATACTTTTGAGCAAAGTTTTGGACAAAGTTTTTCGATTATATTGCGGCCCCGCTTCGGCTCGCCTGCCAATTCACGCGCAGGCAGCCAAACACCCTTCCAGCCAGAAATTCGCCATTTACCCTCATCAACAAATTTTTGTTTGTTATTTTCTTCTTTTTTTACAAACAAACAAACACGAAAAACTCCCTAAAACTCCGCTTAGGCACGCCCGAAATGCCTTGCGTCACTATTATACGCTCAAACGCCCACTACGCTCAAACGCCCCTCCGCCGACGCTGCCACAACTAAGCCGCATCGTATTGGGTGCTAATGGCCGTTAGTTGGTCATTTAAATTTTTTCCTCTTCCCTGGTCCATTTTCACATTTATGTGTGCTTAGTTAATTCTTTTTCATTTCTTTGCGCCGCTCCAGCAAATAAATATAAATTTAGCAACAACAACAACAACAACAACAACAACAACAACAACAAAAATAAGTAGCAAAAGTGATGCTGCGTCACCCCGACTCCGTCGCGCAAGCCCAACCGAATCCCAATCCAACCCAACCGCCCTGACAGCCATTCCGGTTAGTCGTGTTGTTGTTGTTATTGCCTGGACCCCGCTTTTTAGCCTATAAATATGCCACACTTTTGGCTTTCTTTGTGCGAAGCGCGCGCGTTGCGCTCAATTCCCGTCGGACTTTTCCTGCTGCTATTTTCGCTTTCGCAGGCGGGAATTTCTTCTTCTCGAAAAAAGAAAAAAAAATAGAAAAAAAAACGAAAAGCTTGCGACAAGCAAATCGCCAAGGTGTCAGGCAATAAATTACCAAAAGTGTCTACCTTCTGTTTTGTATTTCTTTAGTAATGTTTTCTTTTCTCTTTTTTTTTTCATTTCATTTGGATTAAGGTTGGAGTTTGGCAACATTTTCGTGCAGCCGCATTTGCTGTGCGCGAAAAGAAATGCGGGCAACATTTCTTTACGCTTTCTTGCATATTTCGGATTAAGTGTGGCGTAAATTTCTTTAGTGGGAGTCAAATTTTTTTAATGTTTTCCTTTGTTATTTTCCTCTTCTTTTTTTTGTTGTTGTTGTGGTACGCTTTGCGATATTTGCTTATTTCAGTGTGCTCAAATAAGCACAAAATTCAATTTAATTGCAGACAAAATGCACACAGAAAAAACTTTTTTTTTCGATTTGGGAAAATTTATGTCGGTTTGCTAGGGAAATGAGTGTTTGTTTTGTAGTTGCAAAAGTTTTTACTTTTGCCAACTGATAAAGATTCCTTTTAGATACATATTTATTTTAAAGGTCTTTCAACTTCGTTCTTCATTTCAATAATTCTTGTCTAACCAATATATCAGTTATTTATCAGTTAAATATCAGTTAATTCCTGTTACAAAGTAGTGAATTTTTCTTCTGTTACTTTACATATACATTCATAAAAACTTGATCACGCTTAAGCAGCTGCCTTCTACCATTGCACATCTAATCCTGGTTTGCCCAAACACACATAAACCTTTCAATCCGCCAAATTCCAGCTTGCGTTGCATTTAATTTCCAACCTCACCGAGGCAAAAAAAGAAGAAAAATAGAAAATGATACTGTCCAATAAAAAATTCAGCACTTCTATTAAATTTCTGGTAATATGATGCTGCCACTTCTTTGTTCGTTGTTGTTTTTTTTTTTTTTTCTTTTTGCATCATTTTCAACATTTTGCTCTTAACATGTCTGACTGTCATTTTTACACCGAACTGTCAAGATGTGCAGCATGTCGCATAATATTCAAATTTTGATGAAGTTGTTAGCGCATGCACAAACCCAACGTATGCGCCGCCTCGGCTTGCACAACGCCTTGGAAAGTTAAGTTGACTGGAGTGGAGTGGTTGGTTGGTTGCTTGGTTGGTTCGTTTGGTTGGTGGTTAAGTACATGTTGCCAGCGTTCGTATCCGGCCAAATGGTAAAATGAGTATGAAATATTTTGCACATTTGCGCTGAGCATGTCCATAATAAATTTGTCTTGTAATTTAAGAAATTTCAGTGCGCAGAATAGTAAAAAAGTGCTCGCAAGTTGCTTGGTTTCGAGACAAGTTTATAAGATGCGGTTGTTGAATTTATACAATATCTTTAGTTGTTTTTTTTTTAATAAAATTAATTTCAATTTCATTAAATTTTGAATTTTAAACAGATATAAAAGTATCTCATTTACTTAAATAAGAAAAGTTTTGGCAGTGATGGGGTAGATAGAAAAGATTTTTAAGAATATCGCGAGAAATAAGTCGAAATTTTTATTTTGGAAAGCGAAATATCATTTAAAAAATTATATATACTCAAGATTTGTTGATTGAAATATTAAATAATTTATTGACACTTTTCTGGGTGTTGAAGAAATGTTTTTTTACTTTGTCTTTTATATAAACTTTGTATTAGAATATTAAATATAATACAAAATAATGTATTTAAGAAAAGTTTAGTAAAAACAAACCTAATACAAAATTGTCAAAATATACATAAAACTTTAATGTATGGATCAAATCATACTATTATTTAAAATCATATATGTTTGTCGGCCTTAAAGTGGTTCTGGGTAAATACGAGAACCGCTAAACGAATTTGATTCAATTTTGGTACACATAAATTTTAGAGACTTGGTCTTAGTATGGACTATTGCCTCTGTATGTGTCCGGCTTTTGCATATAATTAAGACTATAATTAAGACTATTTCAATCACTAATATTCTTTAATTAATCCGTGAACCTACGAAGTTTGGGGAACAGTGTATGAACCTATCTTCTAATTTTTCCTTCGAAACACTTCATATTGCTCCTAAAATTAGTACCGAGTAACATCGGATACTATAAGCTGGTACTAATATAAAATTATCATTTAACTCGAGTTCATTATATGAAAAAGAATTAACTCTTGGTAGATTAGAACAAAGATTTTAAACAAATTTCTTAAGGTCGTGCAACAAATTTAAGATAAGATTTGCAATACATTTTTAACTAAAAGATAACTTTAATGTGTTGTAATTTAACAAAATAATTTTTGCCTCTTTTATACTTTACCAAAAACTCATTAAAAGCCGTTTACTCCATGTAAAGTCCTTCGTTTTTCAAAACAGCCAATGGCAGAATCGATTTGTGCTGCAGAGTTATATTCCTTTCTTTACTTACACATACACACACATACTTACAGCCAGACAGACAGACAGACAGACAGACAGACAGACAGACAGACAGACAGACAGACAATTTGAGCTCTAAATGAAACTGGTGCAGTATGTGTGTGGGTTTCATTATTTGATCATAACTTGACCATACCAAGACCATTTGTCCTTTGATAAACGATTTTGGGGCGTTGCATCAATATCCGCCACAAAACGAAAACCATTAGTGACAAACAAAACAAACAAAAAGCACACAGATTTGAGTTTAAAATGTCATTTTTGTAAAAGCCAAAAAGGAAAAATAAATGAAAATTCTGCCTTGGAGTCTCCAGTTTTTCCAACTATCTTACCAAACAAAAAAATCAAAATTTGGCGGACACTGCGCTACCTTTTGAAAATTTGGAAAATTTACTGCACCAAAAAGAAAAAAAAAAGCATGGAGCAAGGAGCACGGAGCAGGGAGCACTGCAAATGCGAGCGAGCACATCAAAATCCCATCAGTGCATTAACCTCATTTTGCAGTTTGCCAAATGCCAAAAACGAAAAGTGCAGAAAGGAGTACCTTTGAGAAATTGACAACAACAAAAACAAAAAAAAAACATGAAATGGCCAAATATTAAACTTAACTGTTGTTGTTGTTTTTTTGGAACATACTATAAGATATGTTTTGCCAAAAAAGAAGTTGTTACTGCTTCTCGAACAACGTTAGCATGATGGCCAATGTGCTATTTCGCTCTTTTCTTTTTTAATGGGTACTGCACCTTTTTTTTTTGTTGGTTGGTTGGTTGCTTCGGCGCTGGTCTCACCACTGTCGGCAAATGCTGCCGAGTTTCTTTGCCTGTGATTTGTGATTTTTTTTTCTCGCTGCTGCAAATAAGCGCAGCAATTGGCGGCATTTTCGCTTTTATCATGATTTCATGTATTAACGATTGATTCGTTTTTTCTTTTTCGGTTTTTCGGTTTTTATATGTTTGGCTTCCGCTCTCAAAATGCACCTTATTATTTGTTATTGTATTTATTACCAACAATCATAACAAAAGTTGTCGTCAATGATGTCTTTTCGATGCTGCTGTTGTTGCTGCTGCTGCTTTGATCGACAAAACCAACAAAAAGTGCCACAGAAAAAGTTTAAGCGATTTGCTTTGGGTTATGGCTAAGTCCCGGTATAAGCCGCAGCCGAAGCCGCGCTCCAGTGAATTGAGGATTTCATAAATAATTTATAAAACGAACGTTGCGTGGACATTTTTTCTTTTTTTTTCCAAAATAGAATTGAGATTTTTTGTTGGTGGCTTGTTTTTTTTTTGTAGAATTTATTGCAACAAAACTAAATTAATGTGATTTGTGCGTAAAGGTTGTTTTGCTTTTTGTATTTACAAACTTTGTGTAAAAGTTTGAGTTCAAAAATAAAAGAAAACAATTTATTAACATATATTTAAACTATTTGAAAATGTTTCTAGAAACCTATAATAATATTTTAGAAAATATTTAAGCTTAATAAAGTAGACTCATATTTGGAACATCTGGTCAAATAGAATACCTTATTTTAGGCTATAAGTGCATATGTATGTATATATACATATATAACTTATATTTTAATTATATCAAATTTAAAATTACTTATCTTAATGTCAACAAATATGTAAAATTTATTAAAAAAAATTTAAAACTTTTTACTTTCAGGTTTATAAATGCGAGACGAAGAATTGTGCAACCGATGATCGATCAATCAAATCGTGCAGGTAACTAAAATCTCTATTCTAGACAAAGTTTCTTAAAGATTATTCAAAATTCAGTTTCTTGAAATATCCTGTTTCTGTCGTTAACACATTCACATATCAAAAGCTAGAGACTGCTTCAAGTACTTTGCATGCTCAGTCCAAATCAAACATTCTCATCCTGATCCTGCCGCTCAGCTTCGTTTCAAACACATCCTTTCGACTCGTTCGGTTGCGCTGCATTTGACATTTAATACCGAACTGCACTGTATAAGCTGCACGTTTTTTTTTTCTTCTTCTGCTTACTTTTCTTTCAACGACAACGACAACGACCACGACATCAACATAAATTTAACTAAAAATCCTGCTTTCACGCTTAAATTACAACAACTTGAGCGCTTGATTAATGACGCCGTTCAAGCCATCCGCTCGCTCGCTCGCTTGCCTTGAAGTTTGAAGCTCCAAGCGAATGCTGCAGACACATTACATTACACATTCGCTTACCAGCGCGTGCATGTTCATTAGACCAGTTTTGAATATACATTTTAACATACATTTATTAAATTTGGCGCATGGGATAAAGGTTTAAAATTTCGTTTGACTTACAAATTTCAAAGAAAATTCTACTCAAAACCACTCTAACGTACATGCGAGCATACAGAAAAAGAAAAATGGCGCGCTTGGCGAATGCGACTACAAAACACTCAAGTTTTATGTGAGAAAATTGCATTATCCTTACGCTAACAATGACATTTCCACAATGACCCCAGCTCCTGCGACTGCCGCAGCCTCAGCCGACGATTTTAACTCGCAACGCAATTCACTTCCGCTGCGCGCAGCCATGTCACTGGAAGATACTAAAAAGGGATAAAATTGCTTGCTGCAAGCTTTTGTTTTTATTTTTGAGCAGCAGCAGCAATAGCAGCAAAGGCGCATAAAGCTTATATTTTATGATGTTGTTGCTGCTGCTGCTTCTTTTGCTCTAACTGCAAGCGCAAGCGGCAAAGCAGCTCAAACTCAAATGCAGACGTCCTACGTCCTTTGGTCTTTTATTGCGTCTTCCTTATTGCCACATCAAATGAGAATTTATAAGCGACAGTGTGCAATAAACTTAGCTGAGTGACAAGTGTAAATGAGCGAGAGGGCGCACTTACTCGTACTATTGCCATCCCGTTCCCGCACTTAGCACTCAAATTTATTACACCCGAAATAAAAGCTTAGTTTCGAATTAAGTTCTTTAGTTTTGTTTTGTATGTTTGTTTTGTATGGTCAAGTCGTTTATTTCTTTTTTAACTCCATTTTTATTTCGACTCTTTCATTTGCAGTTTATACACCCCACGCTGGTCCTTCCGGTTATGGCCATGACGCCATGGGCTACATGATGGACAGTCAAGCGCATATGATGCACCGCCCACCCGGCGATCCCGGCTTTCATCAGGGCTATCCTCATTACCCGCCCGCCGAGTACTATGGTCAGCATTTGTAATTGACCGAAGACGAGGACGAGCAACAAACACAGCAGCAGCAACAGCAACAACAGCAACAGCAGCAGGAGGAAAAAGATAAGGTGGCGCTACCAAAATCATAGTAAAAATACTTACTTCATAACTCTACAAAAAAAGTCTTTATGAAATAAAACAACAACAAAACTTTAAATAAAACAACTGAAGAACAAAAAAGTAACCTTACTTAAGGACATCATGGGAAAAAAACAAACAAACAAATAAAAAGGATAAACTCGCATAAACAACAACAATACATTTCGGAAAAGTTCGGATAGATCAGTTTGGGAATACACTTTGGAATCGGAATTCTTCTCACTTCATATGCCTGATATACGTAATTGAATTTAAGCTGCATCTTCTCTTTAAAACGGAAGACAAGACGACGTTTCTTGATTCTGTCTTTATTTATGAATACAATTGTTTTCCGCATTTCCTTTTGCGGTAGGATACTTTTTCCTGTTGGAGGTAAGTTAAAGTTATACTTATTATATATATATATATTGTCTAACTATTGAATTTAAAGCTCTAAAATCTGCTAGCTCATGTGCTTAAAGCCTTAAAAGCTTGTCAATCTAAACGATTTAAAATTCCAAAGCTGTAGATGAATAATGAAGCTCTGGAAATTTTATAGTCTTCAAAGCTTTTTAGATATATCTAAATAATTTTTCGTATCTTTTATTTGAACACAATTTTTACTCTTGGTCCTAAATAATATCTTACACCAACCGAAGTTTAGAAATGTAGAGTATTTTGAATTTTAGTCTTCGTTTGAATCGCTCCAAAGGCGGCTTGATAGGTAAAATTAGGTTACTGGCGTTTATTGCTTCACATAAGCCAGTCTATGCTCATAAGCATACCACTAGATCTCGTTAATTAGCGAAGATTTTCAAACTAGTTTTGTGATTTCTTTTAAACTCCAAAGTTTAAAAAGTTTAGATTTTTTTCTATTTAAAATCTAAGAGATCTGAAAGCAGTTTTCAGAATTATAGACAATCGAAACAAAGCTAAAAGTGGAAAAGTAGGTATTCCAGAAATTTTTCTTCATCTGTCTGTTCATCGGTATGTTAGATATAAAATGATGTAGAATTGATCAGCGTCGATTTTAGCGATGTCTCTCATATCTAAAAGAACTTAAATTCTGAATATGAATTTCTAAAGAATAGTCAATGGAGGTTATGGAAGAGAGACTCTTGTCATATTTTTGTTTCAATTGGTCTAGGGTTTAGTTATTCGATTTTTATACTTCTACAATTACAAACAAACATTTTCAAATATGTATAACTAATTATGTGCATCTCTTTTCTCTTTTCATTTATAATACAGCTTTCATCAAGTAGCCAGCGCTCCGTACAGTTCTAACCAATCCGACTGCAAAAACCGAAAATAAAAATAACTGACAAATTTTGCTAATTACGAAAATCATCAAATCCGAAAAATTAATACAAAAATTTTTGGCTACCGTTAATTTCATTTGTAAAGACAAATACAAACAAAAGTAAATCGTTAAACTTGTTGACCACTCACTCCAGATGAAGTACATACCCAAGCAAAAAAATGTTATTCATTATTTGTGATTATTTGTGTATATTTAAATAGCAGAAATTACGTTTACTTTTTTGGTCGAAACCGAAATTGAAACCGAATCGAAACAAATTTTACGTTTTACTTCTTAATTTATTCACCTAAAAGAAAAATTTGTAAAAAATTTATAGAAAATTTGGCATTTTTAATTTTGAATTTGAGAGATTTTGCGACATAAAAAAAATGGACTTACAGGATTTATAGCTGAAAATAAAGGAATTTAAAATTTTGTAAATTATAAATAATAAAACGAGTATGTAAAAAAACAAACAAACAAACAAAAAAATTGATCTCCTTATTTAAGGCGACGGAAATGTTAAAAATTAATTCAAAACAACTTCAAGAAAGCAAAAATAAAAGCAAAAAACAAAAACAAAAAACACTAAAAATGCAAATGTGGCAATATCAGTAAAACATAAAACAAATAAGAATTCTAGTAAAAATATTTAAAACGAATTGATATTATTTTAAAGCTTACAGAAAATAGCTAAAAAAAAAACACAGCGCTTGAAAATAACAACAAAAAACTGTGGAAAATATTCCTCAAGGAATATTTTCCATAATTTTTTTGCGAAACCTGTAAACAAAAAAAAAATTTTACTATTTGTGTATACCTTTAAATTAAAAAATGAAAACAACAAAAAAAAAACAATTAATTAATTTATGAATAAATGTAAGAGTCCTACCCACAATACACACACACAACACACACACACACACGTACTAGCAAAAGTAATATCTAAATTATGTAAAGTAATCTGTGTAAAATATAAACAAACAACAAAAAATCACTAAAAATTTTAATCTTAAATGAAAAAGAATAAAAAGAATATGCTAAGCGCTAAAGCAGAAAAAACAACGAAGTGGCAACACTTCAAAAAAGTAAAAAAATAAACACTAAATAGGAAGTGACGACGAAGCAAATATTGAAGAAAGGACAACAACAAACAAAAAGAAATACTGAAATCATTTTTTAAAAAATTTCAAACATCAACAACAACAACAAAAAATATTACTTAATACCATAAAATAATTTAGTAATAAAACAAATTATTAATTTAAACATAAAACAGAAGAATTACTAAAATAGGTAACAAAAACAAAAGCAAAAACAAAAGAAAGAAAGAAAAAAAAACAACTGCTAAGTAACTTATGTATACATACGAGTAAATAACTATACATATATACATATATAAATATATATATATATAAATAATTGAAAAAAGAAGAAGAAAAAAACTGAACATTTTATGCATATATAAATACGATAAATTTAAACCAATTATACCATTGTAAATGTAAAGTTATGTAATTATTAAAACTAAACTAAATTAAAACATAAAACAAGAACAACAAAAACAAAAACAAACAAAAAATATTATCTAAAGAACATGCAACAAAATTGAACAGAAAAAACCGCTCGAAAATTTAGGAAAACGCTGTGGAAAACGTTTTTCAAAACTTGACGAAATTCTTCAGACAATTGAAAACAATTCACACTTTTCTTTCTCAGTGAAATTATTTTAAAACTTAAAGAATATATTTTTAAATTTTTCAAAATCTCTTTTCAAAATGTTTTTCATTGTTCGAAAACCGAACAAAATTAAAAAAAATTATGTAAACTATTTTCGCTTAAACTTAAGTTTTCATTAGTTTCTATTATAATTATTACAATTATTATCATTTGTTTAGAGAACCTCTACGCCCCCAACCCCCACGCCCCCCACAATCTTGCTTTATAATTTTAATATTGTCATTTGAATTGAACCTTTATGAGTGTTAGTTAAAAGGGTGTGTTTGTATTTGTATTTGTATTTGCGACAAGAATTCTTAAAACTTAAACGAAACCAGAACGAAACAAAATTTTGAAATTAATTTTTAATTTAAAACTTTAAATTTTTTTTTAGCTTCGTAAGTTGTAAAAGTTTATTTAAGCGTAATCGTTAAATTCAAAAAAATTAAAATAAAAGATTTCTTTGATTCTTGTTTTTGTAATTTTTAGTTTTGTTTACTATAGAAATTCTTCTTTTGTTCTTTTGCTTTGTCATTATTGAATAATAATTTTTGTGTGTAGTATTATTTCCAGCTATAAATATATTTTTAATTATTTTAATGATTTTATTATTAATTTAAACATTTATATATACATTTATATAAATATATAATTATTATTATTATTAACTATTGAATAAAGAATGAAGAATTTTAAAGAAAATGGATAAAATGCTACAAATGAATTTAATTTGTGTTGTTTTTTTTTTGGTTGTTTTTCATATAATTTTTTTAGATTTCTGTAAATTTTCAGCTTTCTTTTTTTTATTTCAGATATTTTTTTAAACTATTTAATTTTTTGTTTCAGTACGAAATGTTACATAAAGAATGTTAAGCTTACAGTTTACAGTATGTTAAGCGAGCAGTATATTCAGTTTGTATTATGTTAAACTGACAGTATGTTAAACTGACAGTATGTTAAACTGACAGTATGTTAAGCGTATGTTAAGCTTACTGTTTGTTACTCTCATATCAAAATTAACATTTTTACTGAAGACTTGCCCACTTTTAACGCTGTTATAAAAAATACTTTACAATATATATTGAATCCTGGAAGTTAATGAAACATTTTGGAAACAGATTTAGATAAATTTAAGTTATATACATACAATTTATTTAGTTAATCCCCATCAAATTTTCTTCAATCAGAATGTTTTTTTTTTTTCACTTAACGAGGTTTTCTTTAAGAACCAAAAAAATTAGTAAATAAATTTATATATTAGTATTTATCATTTCATTATTATGTCGTTTGCAACAGGAAAGTCGAAATGATTTTAAAATGATATTTTTTCATACGATTAAACTGGAAAATTCAAACTAAAACAATCACCAGTTAGATTAGCAATCTCTGAGACATGATTTATACTTAAGACCGCATCTAATGGGGGATAAAAATGGCTATTGTCACGACCACTTGTAAGGGACTATAACATTATTATAGGGCGGTAAGTTTCTGGCAAAATATCTAGAAACGGTTCTGTTAATACTGCAGATAGTTTCAGAGAATGGAAATAATTCTGCATTATTAACTCAAGAATGAAAAATTTGAGATGTCTCATGCTTGATGCAAACCAGGAATAATATATTTTTTTAATAGTGCCAGACCCTCAGATATGATTAAGAATAATACCAAAAGTGTTTATTTGGATTTAACTAATTGTTTTGTTTAAAATTCAAAGGTTTTTTTTGCACCAAATATTTCCTAGTTGCATAATCAATTTTTTGATGCAGCATTTATCATGCCACCTGTAAATTGTTGATTATTTGATTGAAGATATCGGTGAAAGCCAAGCTTTGCATATTTACTTTGACTATATAAGATATGTGAATTTGGAATGTGTACAGATCTTACCAATGGAATATATCAAAGCTTATCTCATCCCGGTTTACAGCTTCCAGGTGTGCAAAACTTGCCTATTCAAAATTCATATTAATAAACTTGGCCATTACTGTTCTGTTTAAAAAAAACTATTTTTTTTTTATCAATACATTTAAACATTTGATTTTCTTTACTTTTTTTATATTTTCTTATAGATATATTATAATTTCTACATAACTTATTTTTTTGAAAAAACATTTTGAGAAATTCCCGGCATGTAAACTCTTAAGTTTTTGATATCAAGAGGCGCTTCCAAAGCGACTCGAACTGAATTTTACATTTAATGAAAGTGCGTTAAACAAAAACAAAAAAAAGAAATGAAACAAAACAAAACAAAAACTAAACTAAACGAAAACGATATACGTAAATTACAAAAAAAAATATTGATAGTTTTTCTGAAACCTTCTAAACAAAAAAACGATGTACAGTACCTTTTATACTTATTAGCAAGTAGCACTAGCGCAACGTTTCACATGCCAACCGAACAGATTATACGAGAAGGAGTACGAGTACTACCCGGAGCTTTCCCTAATTAGGCATATGCAAAAATTTTCGCTGTTATTTTAAGCATTTAGAAAACAATTTTTGCCACAACACAAGACGACAAAAACAAAAACAAAGAAAAAGAACAAGAAAAAAGAAAAGAATAGAAGAAAAAATGAAACAACAATCAAGCAAAAGTATACGACTTTCTTCGAAAGAAAAACCATTTAAAATTTATTTACAAAATTACTAACTAAATTTTACATAACATTTGCTACACTTTTTCATACCCTGTTTTACTACTTATTACTTATGTATTATATTACAGAAAATGTAATAACTGGAATTTAAGAAAAATTATCAACTATATTTATAAGTTTAGCAGTATGTAAAAAGCAAGCTCGCCTTAAAAATGTATACGAAAGAAAACCAAAAAACCAACAAACAAACAAAACCAAAAAAAAAACATTAATAATATTAAACTTATAAGTGCATGTGTTTTGTTTTTGTATTCTTATGCGTTCGTTTGTTTCTCATTTATCAAAGAACCAAAATTAATTGTACGAAAATGTTTGTGTAAGGAAAGAAAGAACTTTCAGCAATTGCAAATCAATTTCTATAAAATGTAAAATTGAAACTTAAACGTACTAAAGTTAAGTAAAGTACGAGTATTTGTGTATAGTATAGCGCATTAGCACTTAAAATAGCTTCAGCTGAATGTAGGGTATACGCCATATGTGTATTGGTGTATTGGGTGTGCATGGCGGCGTGCATGAACGAACGAACGCACGCACGGAATGAAAGTGAAACGCGGTGGAATTGAACAAAATGCTTGTTTGTGTTTGCGTTTGTATTTGAATTAAAAACTCAAATTTAAATGTGATTTTTGTCGAAGGAAACTTTAAAACGTATACGCAAAATTTATGTAAATTGTTTTTATTTTTTAGTTTGTTAGCATTAAGAAGCGTAAAACTGAATTGTAAATATTTGAAAAGTAACGTTAATAATACTACGGAATCATTCAAGCAGCATACTTAAATCTAGAGATATATTAAAAATTACACTCATTTTGTCTAAATGCAATAAATATATATAAATTTTAAAAGGTTTATATAATCACAAACTAACAAACAAACAAACATACAACAACAAAGAGAACACATTTAAGCCGTGAGTAAACACAGTAAAAAAACTAACAAACATTTTAGTCGAGTGTAAAGTACAGTAAAGTAAAGTAAAGTCGCAAGTTATGTATGTGAAAATGTGTGCAAATTGACTACGTTCGTAGTGAAATGTACAATGACGGTGTAGTAGAAAGCTAACATAAATTTAAACTCTAACATTAAACAACTATAAATATATTGCGTAAATAATAAATAAACAAATAAATATTATTAACAATAAAATAATTATGATTATATTTTAATTGAGTTCGTTTGTGAATGTAAATTTATGAATTATTTTATAAATACCATATACGATGTTTCAAATTGAATGAATTATCATTAAAGAAATTAAATTAAATTAATGCTTGTATGTAAAAAAAATAAAAACCAAAACACAACAAAAACAAAACAGAAAAACAAAAGAACAATTTTCAATTGTATTAAGTATAAAATATTGAAATTAAACTAAAAAAGTATAAAATAAAAAGAAATTATTAAAACCAACAAATTGTGAACTCTTTAAATTGTTCGTTTTGCACCACCACCAACAACATTGCGCCTTTTCCTCTTCGACCTTCTTCAGCGCCGCCACGTCACCGGCGAGCAACGCGGTCACGGTACGGCACGGCTTGATGCCATTGTATTTTTCTCTCTTTCCGTCAATTTGTTTGGCCATCATTAATCACCCTGTGCGACAACTTCGGGGCACGGTTGAATGCTATCAGCAGACGTCGTTCGTACAATACCCCCAACCCCTCGTTCTGCCGGAGCTTTTAGCTCCCCCCGCCCATATGATTCAACCCCTCAGCCGGTATATGACGGCGACCCATTTTCATTTAATGCAGTTCCATTTCGTTTGGTCCTGTGTCTACTCTATTCTATTTTTTTTTATAATTTGTATGTGTGTGTGTTTTTTGTTTGTTTAAATGCGACAGGAAGTTCATTCGTTCATTCGTGCGTTTATTGAGAATATTTCGCAATTTCGAGAATGAAGTTTTTTTTATTTAATATTGTTTAAAAATAAAATATATATCAACTAATTTTTAAAGTTTTTGTAAATTTTTAAAGAATTTTAAAATGTATATATATATTAACGCACCGTAGCCCCACAGTTGTTTTGTACTCTATCAACGTTTGTACCAAGTTTCTATTTTCTGATGCATCTTAAGCAGGTCGGACAGCTGTTTCGGAAGGCGCTACCCTTCCTCATCAGCGACCCCCAGCATCTTAAGAACTTTGGCCATCACTTCAAATAAAATAAGACGACCTTTAACTTATTAAAGCAAATCCCACATTGAATGATGCTAAATTTTTTGAATTACCATTTAATATATATACTCTATAATATTGAAAAAATTTAAAACATAATCTTCAAAATAAGTCAGACAAATTATTTGAAAATCGAGGTGAGTCCTCTTAAGTTGCATTGTCATTTCTACTTTCCTATTCAGGAATGTCAAAAACAGGAAAAAGATTTAATAAACCAAATCTGCCAGATTTGAATTTAGAAAGCCATATTAAAATTTTAGTATCCTTAAAGAATATATTGTGGATCAGACTTATGTATATAGGGCAGCATGTTGCAAGTTGGTTAGTATAATTTATTTTGATGCGTATCGTCTTAGGTTCGATGCTTTGGTAGCGCGAAGAAACTGAAACAGATATTTTTCGCTTTAAGAAAATGTTTAGAACCACCTTCGACCTCTTAGCAAGTATTCGAAAAATCTTTAAAAGGTTACAACAACAGTACTTGCCTTTTAAAAGCTCATTAGAAGATCGATCCATACTCGTCTATACTTTCTATATACTAAACACTTTATGAATATGCAAAAAAACAAAGGCTCACACATTGGTTTATTAAAAAAAATATATTTGAAATAAGACGTTTTCCTATTTCTAAAATTTGATGAATTTGTATTTCTTTCAGACATTTGTAGGCCTTAAAACATTAAATAATTGCAATATTATGACTTGAATAGTAAACAAATTCTGAGGCTCGGATAGAGTGCCGAACAAACAGTCTGATATTGTTAAATCACCAATTATTTATGTATTATATATAATATATATACTTTTATACATTTGTATACACGAAAGACTAAACTCAATATAAGATATATATTTTTGTAATTACAAAAAATAGTTTATAAGGCCATAACCTTTATTTCTAAAAACTTAATATATAAAATCTTAATAATCCATTTGAGGAAAGAACATTTTGTTGGAATTTATTGTACACCTTCTCGCCTATGAAATCTATTCGCACCAACACAAAATAAAACAAAAACGTACAAAACAGCATCCGCACCAAATGAAAGACCGAACTTAAGAGCATTTGACACCCCATAATACGGGATTTTGACGCGCTTAACTCGCACAAAGAATTGCGCACGCCAAACGACGGACATGAGCGGTGAGCGGCGTCACATACGCGTATGCGACGGATTAAACTATTATAAAATTGTAATATTTTCCGAAACGGGGTAACAACGCACCCTGAAAATACCTGCGAAAAAAAAAACAACAACAAAAAACAAGCAACACCGAGTGGCAACTTTTCAAAATTTCAACATTGCGCTGCGTTTACATTTTAAATCATATTCATATGCAAAACAACTACAACAACAACAACAAGAGCGAGAAAAAACAACAACAACACGAACAGCAATAACACCACCACCACCACTAACAACAACAAAAATAACAACGACAACAATAACGAGGGTATTATGAGCTTCCAAATGGGCAATGAAAATAAATTAAAATTCATTTTTGTAACATTTTTGGTGGGCACAAGTGCGTCGTGCTTGGACGTTCTGGCTGCGTCGGAGGGTGGGTATTTGGTTTGATTTTATACAGGCGTTCTGTGAGGCTCGTTCGTTTGTTTGTTTGTTATAATTTTTTTCTTCTTTTCGTTGTGGAGAAGGTGGAGAGGGGATTTAGTGTGAGTGTGGTTTGATTTTTTACCTAGAGGGCATTTTATAACTTTTAAAATTTGCATAAATTGACAGAAAATGGTCTGAAACGTTTGGTAATGGTCGGTAATAGTCTGTAATGCGGTAAACAGATCATAAAAGTAATTGCTAAGGGTAAGAACGATGTTCTTAAATGGCATGAGGTGGATTTGGGCATTAATATGAGTATAAGCAAGTAGATTTAATTTCGTAGACATATGTCTTTTAAAGTTACATATAGTAAGGTTTATAAAAAGTATTTACTAACTTATTTTTAACTTTCTACTGGCTACCCACAAGTACTTACTAACCACTTCTTTCACTATCACCATAATTTATATAACATCTACTATTACTATAACCACTTTCTTCTTTTAACATTTTCTATAACTTTGTTCAGTTTATTGGAAAATATGAATTTACATTAGGTCAAATTGTATTTAAGTTAATGACGAACTAAACCTAGTTTGGTGTCATTCTAATAATCTATTCTGAGTAGGAATCACAAATTATTGCAATCAGTTCAGAGACATGTCATCTAAATCGAATTAACACAAAGCCACAAAAACTGCGTTACAATCACAATACCCGCCCACTAAGCACCTTGATTATAAGCAGTATTAAAACTATTCACAATCGAAAGACCGAGACTCACACATAATTACCACTAAATACCACTAATTTCGTCGCAACCTCAAAGCGCACATGCACACGCACACACTGGAACTCATCAGGCATTTGGCGAAGAAAAATCATTTAGAAAATGATTAAAAAACCATTTGTTGGCCAACACCTTGGCTAATTATTATTAATTGGTTTTCCGCCGCCGCCGCGGTCGCCTGTTCATTCGGACAGCAACATTCCATGCCATCCACATCCTAGTTCCATGTGTAGAACGTTCCTCGCATGCCACATGAGTGAGAGGTACGCACTCAAAGTGTCTGCATGAGGCATGTGAAAATTTCTTGAGTCTCACAGCTGTGCCGAAGTGTTGAAAATTAGCGACGGCCTCAAAATGCACATTTTCACACTACACTAATACGCCGCACACGCCGTCAACTGACCACATGGACACGGAAGCGGAAGTGCTCGCAACACAATCGCACCAAACCAAGGAACAACGAGTCGGCCTTTGCTCACGCATTCGGTGCTCTCAATTAATGTTCAATAATTATTTTGGATCATGCACGCCATATATTTACGCTTAGCATGATCCTTCGTGACCTTTTCAATTCATTGATCCAATGTCCAGTACTTGCAACACATAATTTTGTGGTCATCTTAACGCTGTCGGGTTAATTTGTTCAATGGATGCCATCTGCTTATATATGGGATTGGAAAAGAAATGACCATTGCATGCAGAGTTCTTCTTGAAGACTTTGTCCATTTACACTTTGATTAAACTGACCCACATGCTATCAAATAGTTAAATAAATGTTAGATTTTTCTCAAAGAAGGAATGAACTCTAGTCTAGACAATATTTTTGAAATTATGATGAGGGGGAATAATTCAAAAAGTAAATTTGATACATTCTCAAAAGTATTTATTTCTCAAAAACTTTCGAGTCTGTTGATTGAATTTACAGTCGTGTCTGGGTATAGTGAACGCCCAAATTTGTACATGGAGTACTCTAAATACTGAACATTCGAAATGGTTTTCAAATTTTGTTTCACTATTTGGAGGTTAGTGAATACAAATTTTTAAAACAACTTCAAGCAGATAGCAATAAAAAACACATAAAAAACTCTACTGATTATGCTGGTATACTAGCACTGCGAAGTCTACGTGGAAAAGCCAATTGCTAAACGCAAGAACAACAAATGTCCACCTTGAAAGAGTGCACAACCCGGATAAAGTGAACAGTACTTGCATTAATTAGTTTCTTATATCCAGACATAACTGTTTATGTTTCGTACAACATTGAAATCAAATTTGGAAGTATTGACTTAAGATACTGGAAAAAGATAAGACCGAATTGACTTTGCTTAATCGTAAAGATATAACCCAACCTTAATTTCAGTGCGCATGACTAATTTTATGAAAAGATCGTCCAATTCATGGTTTATTCGAATCCGTCGAAGTCCTTAAAATGGGCATACAATAAAAAAAATGGGATTTGTGGAAAGGCGAACAACTTCTCGAATGCATACTGAGCTAACTGGGTGACAAGTATTTCTTCTTGATCTCATTTATAGACAAGCCCTCTTTTTCTAATTTCCCTCCTATAGTAGAAAAACATCTCGCTTCCAAATGGCCAATGATGTCTATGACATCGGTGTATGCAAAATTCGGGACACATTGGTAACGAAAAACTCAAAACAGCAAACTACTAAATCCGCTTCTAACTTGACCTTCGTATGTAATAAAACAATTGTACTTACAATTTAAACAAAAAATGTGAATAAACCTTCTTTAATCGAAAATAATTATTTTTTACAATGTAAATTTAATAGAAAGCGTTTTTGAATGAATACATCACAAAACCCAATATTACAAATAATGACTGACAAAAACAACATCTGACCTACAAAGCTAATGTAGATATACTCAGACTTAACAACAACAAAAAAATAACGAAATACAAACTGAAATGCGATACTAATGCAAACTGAATAAAATTAAAAAATCAACAACAAAAAAGAATTAAATTAGGCACATGCCCCGCAGCCATAATGCATTTGGCATAATTGTAATCACATCACAGCAACAAAAGCAACCACAACAACAAGTAACAACAACTCCCGGACCAGAGCCAAATATAAAAAAAGAACAAACCAGACCAGACAATGGAACGCATCTCTGAATGGAGAATACGACGATAAGTCAAGCAAACCGAGCCGAGCCAAGCCAAGCCTCGCCAAGCTAAACGCAATACAAACCAGACAGAATCCACGGGCAAGTGTATCCGAATTGAAATGTTTTTGAAAATGTCGTAAATTATGTAAATTGTCGCGGCAGACAAATGCGGATTATGCAAAAGACGCATCATCACGAAGCACCGAGAAGTAAGAACAATGCACAGAGCTGGCATTAAAAAAAGTGCGGGCGTATGCAACAGGGATGCCAGCTAAATTTTGTATTTACTGAGTTTATTAAAGATTTCTTAACTTCTGGTTCAAATGGGTTTGCGATTGATTTTAAATTTGGCTGGAATTCAAAAAATTTTAAAAATCAAGACTACATATCTTGACCAAATGCAGCATTTTGGTGTGAGTACTCGCGCAAATTGTTCAAAATATTTATAAAATATAATAAAATATTTTTAAAAGATTGCTAATATACCTTAGATGCAAATTTCAAAACATTAGTTAAATATTTCTACGAAATTAAAAAAAAGAAAAGATGAAATTTTATCATAAGTTGCTGTGCCTGGAATTCCACTAACCAGCATCAAACCCATTATTCTAAACTTGTGCATATTAATGATCATGACGATGGCAATGATTATGTAGATACCAGATTCCTGGTCTAATTGCGTATACAAACTAACAAATAAACACACAAACAAACAAACAAGTAAGCAAGAAAACAAAACAAAACAAGCGAAATCAATCCACAATGAAATGAGTTGAATGCGATGTCAGACTCGTCGTTGGCAACTGAATGTTCTCATTTCGAATGTGACAGTATGGTAGCACTTTTTCTCTGCTACTGCTGCTGCAGCTATTGTGGTATATTATTTCTCGTTTGCCCACACCCGCACTATGTGGATTCACTTACAAATTTAATTAATTTAAATTGAGAGCAACACCAGTCGACGTCACAGTTGCAATCACTCTGCGCCACGGCTCGAGAACATAGCGAATCATTTTATCACTGCTTTGTTTAGTTAAGACTACTACTAAAGACGAGTACTAAAAAAAGAAAAAACTAATAATCAAATTTTCATATATCAAAATTCAGCGATATCTGAATAAATCTCTCAAATAAAATCAAAACGTTTGTTCAAAATTAAATTTAAATTTTAAAAATTAAATTTTAACACTTCACGATTCAATTGCTGAATTGTATTTGAATAGTTTTGAATCTACTATACTATATGCTATCTATATATAATATTTGAGCTGATCTTGAAGGTGTTGTTAATAATTTGTTGATATCAAGTCTATTTTTGCTCTTTTCGTAGGAACTCTAAATTGTTGGTATAATATTTGACATGGTTGTATTTAAAAATCATCGAATAAATTGCTTAAAGGTTAAGTTAAAGTGCCAGTCAAAGCCTCAAATTTGGTCCATAACGATACCACATATACCATCAGTTGGATAATATTTCGTCGTGGTTTTCATCAATGCTGTTGCCAAGGGGATTGGGGCCTAAACCCTAAGGTGTAAACCCTGGCTACGACCTTGGTTTTCACCTTTCTCAGAAGTATCGGTCATTAAAGCAAATTTTACATCTTTGATAATTTCTTCTTTGGAAGATCTCTGATTGAAGTAAAGGTGACCTGGCTGAGAGTTTGCACTCTTCAACTGGTTAGCGTCATATTCATATTAATTAATTGTTGAGATATTATAATTTTGAAACGTATACCATTATTCTCTTCAGCAGTTGATTAGTTTTGATTAGATTTTTTTTACTATTGTATTAAGTCAAGCTAAAAGTGTCTCTTATCACCCAGGTGCATTGCATCTGTGGCTAAAAATAATTGAGTCCGATAAATTAGTATAAAGAACTTAACATACATTTTTGTAATATTCTTTTAAAAGTATGTCATTTAGTATTCATATGTGCAAATAGATAAAATATGTATTCTTAAAGTCAATTCCTTTTAGCACAAAGTGACATATTTCTCGCAAAATCAACAAATTTATTGGCAGCAATTGTTTTAATTCGCCACAGACACACACACATAAGCAAACTCACATCATCGAATAAACTCACCGTGAAAGCAATACCACAGTGACACATTTCAGTGAGTTTTAGGATGCACCCTAAAATATTTCATTTAAAAAAAGAATTTTATTAGATCCTACGATCCGAAAGAACTTTGCCATGTTCAGATCTAATTAGATAAGCAATTCAAGGATATCTCATTATACATAAATGGCTTCTCATTTGATTTAACATTATTTCTATAACTAAAGGGTTTCATATCAACCAGATTTGCTTTGATCTTTTTTTATTCGATTTTAACCGGAACAACAGACAGAAGCACAAACGATGGCTTATATAATAGTATAATAAAATAAACGAGATATAAACCATATATATAACAAATGGATCTAATCGAATTCATTACTTGAGTAATTTTGATTACATCTATAATAATTTTGTATAACATTAAATTATTTCGAACTGAGTTCTGTCTGATTATATCCGAAGTCAGATCTGATTATTTAAAACTATGTTAAGTAAATTTTCTAAAAATGTTGTGAATAATTTATTAAGTCTTGGGACAGCCTAGTGAGTATCACAATCGAATCGACAAATGCTGGACACATCAGCGAATATTCCACTTAACCGGGCATCACTTTGCGCTCGAAATAGTTTCCAGTCCAATGTTGAATTGAAATTGTCACGCTAAACTCATAAAACCGGGCTTGTCGATTTCTCGCGCACATTCGACCGCTGCGCTGTAGTGCTTGCACAGACCGACAGACAGACGGACGGACGGTCGTATAAGTGCTCATGCAAGTACCTACACTATACTACACTACACTACACTACACTACACTACACTGATTGTTGTTGTTATTGTTGATGTTGATGTCGTTGATGCCTGCTGCTGAACTTATGGATTTACATAATTGAATTTGTTATATTGTCACATTTCAAATGTAGATTTCTTGCGTTTAGTTGCCGCCGTCGAAACAATTGATAGATCCGGTGCGGCGTTCAGCCACCGTCAAACAATGACTACCATCATGTTGCTGTTGTATTGCTGATCATCATAACTTTGTTGTTGGACGTAGCATAGCATAGCATATCATACAATACGAAATACCCAATGCCCTGATGCCCCACTGAGTTGTGCGTAAAGTGCGGCGAACGCAAAAATCACCGCAATTTGTCAATAAAAATGGAACTAAAGTGGAAATTTGTGCGCTGATTTGACGGATGCTCGCCGGGAGTGGATCATGACTGAGACACGGAAAGTAAGTAAGTGAGTGAGTGAGTGAATGAGCGAGTGAGTGAGTGTGTTGGTACGTGCGTGCGTGGGTGTATGACTTGACATAAATGTGACACTTAATGACACATTATTGAGATGTTAAGCAACTTAATATAATTTCATAAATTTTTCTATTAATACACGGTGTGACAGTGCAAATACAAACTTATACAAACTTATAAAAACATGTTTATTTTTATAATAGAAGAAAAAACCTTAGGATATGCATTCGAAGAGAGTTGAGGTACAAAAAGTCAATATATTTGTTTTCAATGAACTAGAGAAATAGTTGACAGTTTTATGATATACGGCAAAATTTACTTTTACCCAGTTTCGCTGAATTAGCGGTGATATGTCAAACTCTGCTTCGATGAAACATGTTTGTAGGTAAACTTACCTGCTTGTGGGCTTCACAAATCTTCTTTCTCTATTAAACTTTCTGGATCATTAAAACGGTCATATCGCTATGTCACTTTATGACCTGTTAGCTGTTTTCTAATTAAAAGAAAAAATAGAACCTGCTCTATTTAAAAAAAAATGTCAAATAACTAACTTTTATTTTTTGAGTACTTTGTGTTCACAAGAAGTTACGGATCATATGACAAATGCATATTGTGGAATGGCTGCTTAAAAGGTAAAGTTGTGTTTGTATCAATTTTCATGTAAATCTGTTGAATTGTCAATATATATACTCTGTTGAATTGTATATATATATACTCGTATATGAAATAAACAAAAACAAAATACAATAAATAGATAATTTAAGGGCTGTCTATTCATTTATGAAAATAAGTAAATAATAAAACTATTTCATATAAAGTAAGAAAACTTAAATCATGGTGTAATAAATACACCTTATACTAGTGAGGAAAGTAGAAAGTTGTCCCTCTCCACCACGATATTGTTTCTCTCTTTTAAAATTGATGTTATTGCTACAATAACATTAAGTATATAAAAACAACAACGTTATAAAAAAAAACTTCAAAATAAAGCAGAAATCGAGGTGAGTTCGCTCAATTTTCGTTCTCATATCTACTTTCCTAGCCTTATAATTCAACAAGAGCAAAACAAATTTGTATCTTGTATGTGTGTATTTCATTAAAAAATTTTCGCGATAATTATTCTGTTTCAAATATCTTCTCTCTGAAGTGCATAACAACATTAAAACGACAAAATATTTTATGCGAATACTAAAATTAAATCTAATCAAACTTTGGAAAAAAAAACTTGTTGATTTCAGCCCTTATCGGCCGAAACTTAAAATTCTCACCCGCCAAACAGAAATCACTTCAGTTCGCATAAATTTGGAAGAAGATCTTCAGAAATTCAAGTTGCACTTATGGTAATTTCTTGGCCGCACAGTCAAACAAACCAAAAAAAAAACGCTCTTCTTCATTAGCATAACTCTGCGCCTGTTTCAATTTCAATTCAATTTTCGTTAACTTCCGCTGTTGCCGCATGGGGGCTGCTTCGCATCCGTCCGTTCGTTCATTCGCTCGTTCATCCGTCCGTGGTTTTCTCAAGTGCGCTCGAGGGCATTTTTCGGTGGTTCCTTTATTTTTCATTTTTTTCGCTGAGGGCACTCGAATGCGGCAAGGCGAAAGAAGTGCGACACTTAAAACTACGCGCCAATTTTAAGTCGAATATGAGGAAGTAAAATTTAATTTTACTCAATGATGCAAATTCAATTAAATGGAATTTTGCACCAGCAGCAGCAGCAGTAGTGGGTGTGGCAGACGGCGGTTAGTGAATGGGTTTGTCTGTGTATTTTAGTCTGCGGATTTGAGTTAAATTTTGTGCAATCTTTCGTTTGAATTAAAATATCTATTGCTGCCGCACTGTCGTATCTTAATTAAAATGCTGCATTTAACAAAAGCAATCGTTATGTCAGTTACACCCACACACACACACAAACACACACACACAGACCATCGCATACAAAAGAATCCTCATCGTTTCAGTATTTATGACCAATAAATTTTAATGTTTTTCACTGCATTTCAAAATTTCAATACATGCTCTTACGAGTTTTGTAAATGGCGAATAAATATATTCGACCGAAAAACATGAGAAATTAATTTTCAACAAAAGTTTCTTCGCATTCTTCGAAGGCAATTAGTTTTTATGCAGCTTAAAATCTTAAAGTGCTGCAGCAGCGCTAACCATCGTGGTACTATGGAAGGTTTTTAAAAGTCTAATTTATAAAAATAAAAGAAGCTTCGAGTCAACTGTTGGGGTTAAATTAGCCCCAGTATCTTGAAGAATTTGATAATTAGTTTGTTTTAGTCTAAAAATATTTCAAAAATTTTTTAATCTGCTATCTGTTTTTTGTTAATTTCCAAATCCATATCATGTTGTAGTCCCGATAATCTAAAGAATATTCTTAGTAAAGATACACGAAATAGGAATTAAATTTTCATCCAATCTATTTATATATATATAAAACG
Source organism: Suillia variegata (assembly GCA_949127995.1). Classification (NCBI taxonomy): domain Eukaryota; kingdom Metazoa; phylum Arthropoda; class Insecta; order Diptera; family Heleomyzidae; genus Suillia; species Suillia variegata. Next base: position 31,205,263 of record OX421843.1, on the reverse strand, counting down.
AATGTATGTATATTTCCATCTTTCTTTGTACCATATGCACGTCTCAACCATTCATCCGATTTCGATAAAATTCCGGGAAGTTTCTATGATAACACCAAGGATAGTTCTACAGAAAAAAACACGCTCACTAATTACTTCCACAATTTATAAAACTACACAAGTAAAAATATTCGATTATTTCGTTATTATTGCTTCTGAAATTCCGTATCTGAGTTTGTAAAGGCACTGTAGACAACTTCCCTAAAAATGGGTGTGGTTGGATCAATTTAAAGCCCACTTTAAAAAAACAGATTGGATCAATTTTACGCCTACCACCATTGCTAAGGAACTTGATGCGCTACATAGAAAATATGTATAGAAAATATCTATAGGTATGTACCGGGAAGAATAACAAGATATACAAAATCTGACACGCCCACTTATTTCGTCCACAATTTCTTTAATTAAGTGAAAATAATGCTCATAAAAATTTGAAATTTTGTTTCTGAATTTTGTTTCCGTAACTCATAATCGCTATAACAAGGAATACAGGGAAATTCAGTTAACATTTTCTTTTTTTAAGAGGCAGTGCAACGCATGCCGCGCCTTTGCTAGTTATCTGTAAATACAATAAAAAGAACAATTTCAATGTCGTTAAAAGGATTTTTGGTTTTAACTAAGAAAACCAAAAGGTCCTTTAATATATTAAGTATATTTCAAAATTAGTTTCGAATGAACAATTTGAAGTTTTATACAACCAGTGATGATTATACAATATGTAAAACAAAAATTCTCGATAAAGGCATGGTCGAAAAAAAGGTTAGGGAAGTAGAAATGAGAACTCAACTCGAGCGAAATCACCTCGACTTCTGCCTTATTTTGAAAGGGAAACAAATTGTTTATATTTTATTTAGATTCAAATTAAATTTTTTAAATTTGAATGTATACGAGTGTTCTTTTACCCCAACAACTTCATTTAAACCAATGATCGGTAAAAAAATTTTATGATTTTTGGTTTTATAGATTTTGGGTAGAAGAAATAAGTTAATACTCCACGGTATTTTATTCGGACTGCTGCAGCAACAAACATTGTTTTGGATCTGTCACATGCAGCTGCACACTTCCACACAAATACACACAGTACACATACAAACACACACAAACACTCACACAAACCACACACAAAGACAATTTCTTATTTCCACTAAGAAAATAATAAAACACTAATACAAAGTCAAATAAAACTACGAGCAGTTGTTTGTGTTGTAGTGCGTTATCCTCGTTTGCCTCATTTCAGGGAACTCTATGTCCTGCATCCTTCCATGGGATTCTTTTGCTGCTCGAAAATTCACTTCACATCCGCACTTTATGCTTAATTCAACTATTCTTATAGTTGTTATTTGTTTGTTGTTGCTATTGTTGTTGTTGTTATTACTGCTGCTGTTGCTGTACCATTGACAATGACATCATCATTATTGTCATCGTCGTCGTCGTCGTCTTCGTCGTCGATGTTCCTCTGTTGTTCTTGTAGTTATCTTTGTTGATATTTATTTTGTTGTTGTTGTCGTTGTTGTTGTTGTTGTTATTATTCCTGTTGTTGTGAATGTCACATCCTTGTTATTTTTCGAAATAAATGAAGTAAAGTAATATTTTTGCACTTAGACCGCGTTAGTACGTGTGGTCAGGGGCTTTAGTGTTGGGTGACGATACGATTGAAAGCGTCCGTCCGTCGGAAAAGTTTAAGTGCACGAAAATGATACGCACTCATTCAGAATTAAATTAGCTTTGGTTGCGCTGGCGGAAATCCTTCTTTTGTAATGGATGTAGTTACACGAATTTTGAAATAAGATTTTAAAGACAATGCTAGATGATAAATCCTAAATGGAGCACCAACTTCTTGGACTTTCTTTGGAAAAGATGCAGATTCTTGTGAGTATTTAGATAATAATTTTAAGAATTTCGCATTCATTTTTCTATAATACTATTCAAAATTCAAATCCGGGATCATTTTATAGATAAAATATCTTCTAAAGACAAACTTAATTCCCAATTTGACAAAGGATTACCGACCAAAGTCAACTCGAGCAAAAAAACAACAACTGAAAATAAAACAAAACAAACAACAAATGCTCAGCCAATGAACATACAGTGGCACTGCAACAACAACAACAAAAGTAGACAATCGCTAACGTCTTCATAGAATTCAGATGCACCGCAACATGTGCTGGGAACATGCGCCCAACCCACTGAACAAACAATCCGCAATTCAGAGCGAGCAGATGGAGTTAACACCACATCACAATCACAATCACACCACAGCAAAGCACAAGCATAGCACAAGCATGCACCAATTTTCTCTGCTCTTCTGCCCTTCAACCCCACTTCTCATCTCTTCATCGTCGCATTTGCGACGGCAATGGAAAATTGCTGTTGACATGATTTTGCACTTTCGCATCGACTGCATTCTGCAATTAGAATGTCATATAAACTTGCTGTTGCAGTTGCATTGTGGACAGACGTATAAAAAGACGGACGAACGAACGGACGGACGGTTGGTTGGTTGGTTGGTCGGGTGTGGGGCATGGCAAAGTGTTTGGGGGAGAGTGGGTGGCGTATTTTTCATACAAAAACAAAAACAATAACAAAAACAATAACAACTACTGCTGCAATTTATTGTACGAGCTGTCATTTTGCGAACATTTGACATTTGTGCTCGGACATTTGTATTAATAACGAATCCAAATCCGACGCATAACGAAGAATGTTAATTTCAGGCATTAAGCTGAATTGAGCAGTGTAGCTGCAACAAATGCTTTTAATAAGTACAATTTGCATGTGTCAATTTTCCAGCATGAAAACATGTTTTCTTTTTTTTTTTTTTTATTGCAATAGTTTATTGTCAGTTGAAGAAAGGGGTTAGTGCAATTGTACATATGTATGTATGTATATCTTGAAGATACAAATATAAGTAGGAGAAAATCAAATAGAATATGGGCGAATAATAATTTAGTGTTTGTATTATGTACGTAGGAATATATTTCTATGGATCTTTAAAGACTTAATTTTAATAGATATACTAGGTCTATGTCCGAACCGTAGGGTATATTAAGTTTGCTCTATTTATGACATCAATATGGATATATAAGTTAGGTTAGGTGGAGAAGAATACTTCACATAGACTAAACAAGGTCCATATTAATAGCTTAGACTTCCCTTAATTGGAGAAAATCGATGACCATACTTCGTGATATTGGATAAGTTTCGGTTCTTAATGCGAAGTGCTTGAATTTTTTGATATTTATACCAGTGAAGTTATTTAGAGATCTGAAAATGTCATGTCCAAAAATTTATATTCTACATTTGTCTATCCTATCCTCGATAATACAGTAACCAGATGTTTAAATGTAACACTACATGCATCCTAAATTATCTTCGAACAGTTAGTCTATTTAAGAAGTATTTCTGAGCAATTATCAACCGCAGTTTATGAAATATCTAAATTTGATGTGTGATCTCTATTCATTTAAGATTTAGTTTTATCCGCAATGTTTGAATAAAGTATTAAAAATAAAATATATTGAGAAAAATAGATAATGTACTTAAATGTTTTTAATATTGCACAACAATAATTTACTATAAACACTTTCATGTATGTATGTATGTACCTTTCTAATTACTCGACCACAATAAATATAATTGCATCATTGTGTAATTAACTTTTTTTCTTGCAGCAACTCATTTAAACAATTTTCGAAAACAATAATTTATCCTGCTTCGAAAATTAACAAAAAATTGCTGAGGTTGACTTGTAATTAATGGCGGATGAAGCGAAATTATTAATTACCGCAACTGCGGCAAATCGCAGAATCCAAAATTAAAACAAGCAGAAATGTAATCAAAATCACCAACTAAATGTCGCCATGTTGATTTTCATTGTTGCTGTTGTTGTTGCTGTTGCTTGTCGCTGCCTTTGTTTTATTTTTGTACTAATTTCCGTCGAAGCGTTTTTTGTTTGTTTGTTTTTTGAGAAAGCGCAGATATGTCAGCGCATTGTCGTCGCAATGTCTTAAGCCGCTTGCACTTGTGGCTAATTGTGGATGCCGTACCGCTTGACGCTATGCCACGCCTCGCTGCGATTTTAATAGAAAATTAAAGCAATTATAAACGGAAATCTGAGGGAAAATGCGATTTGATTTCAGCTGCAGACATCGGTTGTTTGTACACGGAACATTTTCATTACAATTCATTCATAAGCCTGTTTATTCATCCTTCCCAGAGTCAAGCTCTGTTTAATATTTTATATTTAAATATATGCTAAACGTAAGTTTCATAGTCAAAACCAAATATTGTGTGACCATCTTTTACAATTAAAATCACCTTTTTATTTAGATCTAAAATTATAATATAACTCAAAAATAATTTTAAATACATTTTCTTTAAATCAAAATAGTTTTGAGTGTATGGGACACTGGGCACGTGGCATGACAAATATTCCGCCACATGCCAAAATGACAAAAACAAAATATAACACAGAAAACAACAGAAATGCGAAAACATTTCGCATGTAATTAATTAGTTTTGGCAAATTTCATTGAGAATACTTGAGCATGAAAATAGCTTCAAAGGAACATACAACATTATATTGATTACTTGTTTTTAAGGTATTGAGCTCTTAGTAAAAATCAACAAATTTAATTTGAACAGACTTTCTGAAAAGAAATCAAACTATTTATTATAACCTGTGACAGGATTTTTTGTACGTGAATCAAGAGTTAAAATGTAGTAAACCAAATAATCAGTTTTGACTTTTTTGATCTTGTATACTTCTCAAATCTCTTTAAACTTTCAATGGTTACTGAAGTTATATAATTTTTCTTTGATACTTGTAATATGGATATCAAATGAAAGAAGTAATCCAATAACTATTTCTATTTTAATGAAGCCCTTAATATTGTTTAGAATTTCTAAGAGTCTCTATTGAAAGATATTATTTTAAGGATATATTAAGGATCTTAATAAATGCTAGCTCGTGATATAACGTCATTACTAAAGCATAATGGATTAGCCATTTTGGTTTATATTTAAAAAAAAATCATATAAAGCGCTTTAGGTACAAACATCTTCAGCATTATAGAATTTAGTTATAGCTACAGTGTTTATTTAATTTAGTTTTTAATAAATAAAAATTTTCTACTGAATTCTATGGAAGAATACTGAAGGATAATCCATTAAATGCACATTTTTGGAAAATATTTTTCCTGCTACATAAATTTAAAAATATAGTATTTTTTAAACTAAAAAGAGTTTCCTCTTTTATTTTTTACCCATTGTCGCATAATATAGCATGTTAAAATATTCAAAACAATTTCGAAACTAGATCCATTGACAATTTTTAAGGGACACAAAATTAAAAAATTAAAAACTTAGTAAGTAGTAGTACTAAATTTGTCTCATGGCAAAGTGGCGACCATCACACAGACCATTCAGGTCCGTAAGAATACCACATCGTCCATAAATTAGAAAATAACTCCTGATCTTACTTCGTGGTTCTCATCCATCAAGCGATTTTTTTTTACTTCAATAATTCTTCCTTAAAATAAATAAATCAGAGAGACAAAGACTATACAACAACAAAATTTTGATAGCTCAGGTGAGCTATGGTTTCTTCTTCGTCTGGTTCAAGCAGTTTACATTTGATTTTCAATTTTTTTGTTTTGTTATATTAGGAGACTTGTCACGAACATATGTTTACAGTTTCAGCTATATAGCATGTTTAGTTTCTTTGTGAGATGCATAACGGTTATGCGGTTATGTTATGCGTGAAAAAAATATTTTTGTCACAAGATAAAAGATGATAAACTAAATTAATCAATGTGATGAAATTCCATTTTATTTATTTTGGACATAATCAGTTGGTAGAACACGCTGCGATATACGTATGAATTCAAAATTAATAAGCACTTTCCGTGTGTGGTGCACAAGAACAGCGACTGACCAAATGGACACCTCCAATTGATCATAAACTCAAACATTAAAATTCGCATTTTACTATTTCGAAGGACGACGCAAGTTCATCATGGGTTCGCGGCGCTGTTGTTGTTGTTGTATTTGTGACGACGCACAGACAATTAAACTGGGCACAGCCCCCACAGCAACAGAAACTGTTCCAGAATGCGTCTTTTGAAACTTTGCCAAACCGACACATGCGAAAGATGTTTTTCTTGTAGTTTTGTATTTAAGTGTTTTTCAGTTAATAACTTTCGACCGCTCCGTTTGTCCTGTGCAGACTGTCTGTCTGTCTGTCTGTGCGTCTGTCTGTCAGTCGGTTTGTCTGGTTTGGTCGCAACGAGTGCGTCTCAAAGTGCGTCTTTCGGTCTGCACTGCGAGATTATTAAGATTTAAGCACGCATTTGGATTTGTAGCTTCAGCTGGAAGATTTAATAGGTGTGAGTTCTGAAGTTTCAAATTGTAATTATTTTTGTTTTATGGCGCAGATGCGTTTCCGGCTGCGAAGCATAATCATAAAACTTAAACTGTTGCACAAATGAGTCTGAAAAGATTCGTTGAGGCGGCTCGCGAAGCTGTAAACTTAAAAATATTTTAAATTAAAACTTCAACTTTGTACGAGAGAGGGTCCAAAAGTTTCCACAATGAGATGGTTAAATTTGGTTAAAAGCAACTTTTTAGAGTTTATAAGTTTAAATGTTGTAAGGTCACTTTCCATCGTTCTAAAACAAAACGTCAGCTAAAGTGAGCTCGCGTTTCATAAGTATCAATCAATGCACGAAACTTGCAGATACAACATCGAATTCTTTGATATCTCAACAGCAACAACAAACATTAAAATTTTCAATGTTATTATTACCGGAGACAAAATGTTCACGAAGCTAATCGATGGTGTTAATTGGGAAATTTACGTCATGTTGGGTGTCAAAGCTCATTCGCCATCTTCTGCTTTTATTCATTTAACGAGGAAGTCGATGCAGACACCAATCAACAGGTGACATCATACTTTGCATTTTTTCGACAACAAATCTTTCACACTGGACCTGATCAAGTCAATGTCTTTAAGACCATTATTTAAAAAAAATTGTGAAGATACCCGGACACTTCAATGATATGCTGTTCCTCAATAGCAAGTAGACGAACTGTGATGGCATGTTGACTATTTGCAAATATCATGATTTCGGCGGCACATGGTTTAGAAGAAATGTACTAAGTGAAAAGAAGATTTTTCCGCTACAACTAAATCTTCATCTAGACTTATTTTAAAAAACAATTTAAAGAAATATTTTAAAAACTTTTGATTATTTTAATGCTTTGTACCGGTTACTTCATTCTGTTAAACAAAATAAAACATTTTGAAGAACACGGAAATATGCATTTATTAGTCGAAATGAAATGCATTTTAATATATGCATTCAATGCTATTATGCTTTCAACTTATTATGAAAAGCAGCAGTTTGGTGATTGCTATGAAACAGTAATTTTTACAAATATTTATTGAGACTACCAACCGCTTTAATTACGACTACTATAATTTGAAACTTATATCCACTATGTTTTAAGAAACTTTAAAGTTCTCACTCATATTTGTGAACTTTAAGATTACTCTGCTTACGTAGACGTTTGTGAGAAATGCCTTCGTGCATGTGTCGAATTCTTTCATTGTGGAGACAAAAAAAAAGTGCGTTACATTAATATACCAATTAATTGAAGTGTACGGAAATGGCACTCAGGCACCTTCTTCTAGCGGCACGCAAGACTTTCGCTTTCATATGCCACGCCAAAAATTTCGAATTGTTGGCATCGTATCGCTTCGAACAAAAGCGAAATGGCTTAATGGCACTTAAAAACCAAATTGGTAAAAGCAATTAAATGACGCCCCAAGGACGCATAACACGAGTACAAAACACAGCGGCACATACACATACATGCGTCTGCAATAGCACATACACACGCACAGACACAACCACGCACACGTTCCAATAAAAATTTTAATTATAATTAGAAATTGAGTCTTGTTTGCGGCTCATCATTTTCGAAAGCCTTTCTTATTCTATTCTATTCCATTCGATTCTACTTTATTCATTTCATTATTTATATTTTTTCTTTGTTGAATGCAAAAGCGATTCCTTACTTTTTCGCTTCAGCAAAGTTGAATTTGCCATGCGTTACGTTCCGTTCCGTTCCGCTCATTCATGAAATCCTCATCATAATTTGTATATCTGGCAACCCTCTTCGGCGGTGTTCTTGTTTTTTTGTAAACACGCGGCGGCAACATTGCCGGCAGCCCCTGTTGCTCGTTCGTTTGTCGTTGCCAATTGTTGCCCCACACAATGCGCACGTCAAATGCAGCAGCGCTGCTGTTGACAGTTTCCGCGAGTACTTCAGTTTCAAGCGGTTTTATTTTATTTTTCGGCAATACATTTTATTTCTATTCTGCACTGGAGAAGATGCTTCATTTGCTGCTGAAGTGATTCTATCATATGGATTTACATAAATGTGGCCTTAAAGACGAATCAAAATTTAGAATACTTAACTTATCAATTTAAATTGTTTTATTACATTTTGTTGTAATTTGCACACAGTTCAAAATCATGTAGAAATGAACGTAAAATGAACACTTTTCTGGTTAATATTTTCCATTGCAACATGTTAAAAGAAACTTTCAATTGTCAGATACAAATATTGACAACGACGAATGTTGATTTAACACCTTTTTTCGTGTAGATTTTAAAAAAATTTTGACAGGCAACTTTATAAAATGTTAATTTGACACTATATCATGGTAAATTAATACATTGTTAATGAAATTTTTTTAAAATGTCTGAAATTTACATTAAATTTCATGTTAAATTGACACTGCATCATATTAAATTAACATATACACTGTCACGGTAGTTTAACACTTAGATTCAATGTTAAATTATCATATATGTTTGATTTTTTTTTAAATTTAACATGCTAAATGTGGAAAATCACGCTTAAGTATGGATGCATTCGATCCTCAACGGAAAATGAACTGCATCTTACCATGGAGCCTAAGTCTCACTTATATTACAAAATAGGTCAGTTTTATTTATTGAATGCAATTCGCTTGTATTAATTTATGTTTGTTTCCTTTTCAAGACTTACCGGCTGAGCAGATTTAATTCCAACTTGGAGTAATTTATTTTTTAATCAAAAGCTATGAGAGCACTGCGACCTGAAAGATCTATAGTGCAGCCTCGTTGCCCTACAAACACAATTCTAGACTATTTATAAATTTTGTAATCGTTGTGGACTTAATTTTACCTATGTGATTTGGAACTAGAATCCCACTTGGGCTATATACTTGTATATATGTAGAGATGAGTCTAAAAGAAATGATGAAATCTGTTACACATACATTTTACTCCAATACAAATGTTACCAAAAATTAACGTGGTCAGATCAGTTTAACGCCCATAGCGCATTTTATTGACTTATCGGTGTTTGATTCAAAGTTAAAAGTGATAAATTTTAAAAGTCATTTTCAATATTGAAATGCGAAAAGAACACGAAAATTTACATCACAAATTTATATTATGTATCAAAAGGTATTATACATACTCGTGTATAGGTACTTTCATATTCTTATTTTCCCACATAAAGATTAAGCAGAATTTATTGCAAATTTATTTGGCATACAATCCCCGCATTACTCCTAATACCACACTCGATAAACGTGACAAATCAAGCAATCTTTCGCAAGCATAAAACAAAAACGAAAATATTATTTCGGTATCCAATCGAATAAAGCCATCGCAAAATTAAATGGAATATATACAATCTACTTATAAGTATTAAAAAAAGAAAAGTGGCAACTCTGCTGCGGCGCACATACACACACACATCTAAGCATATTCTAAGTAACTGGCGGGCGCCATTTGTCTTATTTATTAAAATTAAAATAAAACTCATTTCGCCGTTTCAATATTTGAGCTGCTCACTAACTAAGTGGGTTCGTCGTTGGTTCGTCCTTCTCCAACTGGGTTCGCTTCATTTTATAAAAATCCATTAAAATCCATCGTCGTCGTTGTCCTTAGCTCACGTTTTTTTTTCCTTTTCCTTTTCTTTTTGCTTTTTCTTTTTCGTTTGTGTTGTTTCTTCGCCATAGAAGAAGGAGCACATTCAAAACGAACCAAAGAAATAAGTTGATATAGAAAAACCAACAAAAAAAAAAGGAAATCTCTGAAAAATAAAATCGCAAATTCGCATCTACTCCGAAATAGAATAAAATATAAAAATTGTATAAATTGAAGTCCTTTCGGACCATATATCACTTTGCCTGACAGAGCAATTCCCTTATCTTTGAGAAATCCTGTCGACTGGAAATGGAAAAAGACGACAAAGACGCTTTTCGAAAGGATGGGAGGCAAATCGGGAGGCGGCAATGGAAAAAGTGTTTAGTCGCAGCGCAGACGACTGCGCGGTTTTATTTCAAACTCCAAGCTTTTTATTTTCAGTTTTATTCTTTGCCTCCTTCTTCTGCTGCGGTTGCAGTAACAAAAAAAATCAACAACCTTTTTAACTAGTTTTCGTTATCCTGCGAGCGCGTTTACCGCTTATGTTAATAGCAAACCAATTTTAGTTTGGGATTCGTGCATGTGAAATGGGCGTGGCATGCTTGATTTTAGAGTTGGCTATGTTCAAGCGCGTAGTCTCGAAACATTTTTTTATCCAGTTAATTTTTTCAACGAAAGGAATTCGCATTTTCCGCAATGTCTGCTTTATTCGGTACATTGTCTATGTCCAAGGCGACCATCAGGTACAGTTTTTTAATACATATGAAATTTATTACTAGCCCTTTAATCATCGTTGAGGAATAATGTAGCAATTTAAGAATTGTGTGGGATCATAGGACATCATGAAAGACTACAAACAAATCTTTGCTTAAAATATTTTGAATTGTTTAGAATGACTTTTATGCATACCATAAAACCAAAAATTTATTTCCATACAACTTAACAGCAATCTAATCAACACTCAATAGAAAAACGCTCTTCGAGACGTTTTTATTAAAATGAAATAAATCCTTTTTTGAAGTTCCTCACCAAATTGACGTGCAATTTTTCATCTTATTAAAAATTTGCATACATACAATTCCGTTTAAATTTAATTTCGCAATTTAAATGAGAATAGTCGTAAAAACCTGAGATTACTACACAGAATGCAAATTTCTTGAATTCCTATAATAAAATCATGCCTCGTAAAACACGCCCAAACCCAGTAAAATGAAAAATAAAGAAATCACTTGTGCCGTTGTAAAACAATAAACGAGCTTGTTATACAAATCAAATCAATAATTCGATTCGATTTCGAACACCTTCATCGAACCTGGCGCGTCCGTCGCTCTCTACTTGGCCAAAGCAGGCAAACAGCTTAGCTTCAGTTTGACAAGCTCCCCCGACACGGCTTTTGCAAAGCCTTAACGACCGCAAAGTTATTCAGTGTTTTTTGTTGTTGTTGTAGGGAGTTGCCAGCATAGCGGCAGCAGCTTCTTGTAAGTCAAAACAATGGCAGTTCTATTTTTTGGTTTTTGATGAAGGCGGCAAAGAATACCAGCCTCAATGATAACGAAGCGTATAAAGGTAAAATGGGATGTTTTAATGATGTAATGGTTGTAAAGGCGGAAAAAGGATATTGCAGGATATCATGGCGTGTTGTTTGCAGAGCATAAGAAAGGGTATGTGCCTGGGGCTGGTATTCATTCTTTGTTCTGCAACGGAAACTGAAGGCGCCACGCTAACAAATTTTAAATTTAGAGTCAATCAAAAATGAGAAGAATTAAATCGAAATCTATTTAAATAATCGTCTGTAGTAGTAAAGTTTAGAAAACTTAAGTACTTATAATGAATTCTCCGAGTGTACCATAGAATGATCTGTTTCAAAGGAGCATTTCTTTCGGTGATTGTGATCGAAGCATCCTTTTAGGTATGTTCCTGTGCGTAGCTTGTTTCCGGAGTACCCCAGACTACAAGCGTGTTTCAAAATACTTGTTAATAATAGGTAGACATTGTTTCTTTTTCTTCTCTTGCAGTTTTCATCAACGGAACAGCTTTGGAGGTAAAACTTCTCTCCGTTTGATATTTTTTTTTTGCCAAAGTATTTGTATTTGTTAAATTTGGTTTTTTGGCACAAAATTACATTTTGAGTTTCTTACCAAATGCTCAGCTCCGTATAATATCCTTTCGTTATGTTGCCATTTGCGTTATCCTTTCGAAATCACTCACTCATCTGGCGCACAATCTGCAGCATCTCGCAATGCGCTCGGTGAGCCACCTTAATGGCATATTGTGGTGATTTTTAAATGGAAAATTTTGCTGGAAATGCTGAAAATGTCACTACTGGGAGTAGTTAGGCTTTTGGCGTTTTGGCGAAAGATGAAACCCTAAACGCACCCCTTTTGCGCACTGCCGCAGACTACTCACTTTTTTTGTTTTACCATTATTATTTTGTTTTTTTCATTGCCATTCTGTGGCTTTATTGTTGCTTTCACTGGTAATAAAATCGAAATAAGATGCGCGGTTCGAAAAAAAACGGCTTGTAAGATGCAGCAGCATTGCGTCGGGGATGTGGTCGTCCGGGATAGTTAACTCAAAAGAGCGGAGCGGAAAGCGTGCTGCTTGCAGTGTTGTAATAAAGACGTCTCGCGCGATTTGTTGATAATTGGAGTTTTTCGTTAAGCATTTTTCCAGCATAGTTCATAAATGCAAATGCATAAAAAATTAATTTAATCAAGAGTTTTCTTTGCTGGATGTGTGAATAAATAATTGTTTAACCTTAAAATTGTTAAATTATGCCTAAGTCAGGTTATTATTTAACAATAGAAAATGTTTGGCCAATAGGAAGTAATGTAAATTTAATAGTTTTTGTCGTGTTGTCGGCAGGAAAGGTTTCGGGATTAATAAAAAAATTGTACGCCCACCTAAACAAGTAAAATAGTCGGAATTAAAAATATTCGTATATTTTACTAATATTATTCCTAAAAATCTAAAATTTGGTAATTTAGTTTTGTATGGTCACTGTCGATAACTTCACCACAAATGGGTGTGCTTGAATCAATTTAACTCAGAAACTTGGGCAACGTCGGGTATTATAAGATAATATAGTTAAAATTCAGTTACTTTTATATTATAGAACGGAAAAGGACATTTATTTTTATTATTATTTCAAACTTTTACACTAGTATGTGTACTTGTAGTTTCCACACACATTGACAAAGAAAATTCAGTGTACTTAAGAAAGATTTGCTTGTTTATAATTTTCAGCCGGACAGACTTTCGCTAGCAGCCTCTAATTAACATGAACAAATGCATGCCATAATTGTCACAAGCGCACTCGCTAGCATCGCTTACAAAAAGTGGACACTGAGGCGACATAATTTTTCTGAAAAAAAAGCAACAAAACCGCTGAACTTTTATTTTGCAATAAAGAAATAAAGAAACAAAAAAGTAATTTATAGACATTGTGCGGCAAACGGCGCGGGGCATACGACGCGTACGCTTTAAGCCACTCACTTGAGGCTACCAGTGTTGCCAACATCTTGCCGGGCGCTATTTAATGAGCTTGTAATTAATTGCTCGGCTGAGCGAGCGTCTTGACGTACATACGTTTCTTTGCTTGCTAAAACCGAAAGAAACCCTTTGCTTTTGCTTCTGCCTGCGACTGCTGCTGCAGTTTTGCAGAGTATCAGAGTAGCAGCCGGGGCATGATTTATCGCCTGCTTGGCTCAAATTTGTTTTGTTTATATTTCTGCCTCTGCCTCTGCATTTTGGTATTTAATTTTTTTTGTTTTTGTTTTTTTTTACTTAAGCAAGCGTCTTTATTAAAATATTTCTCACTTGACATAATTGGAATTTATCGTCGGCGCCATTGTCTGTCTTCTTCTTCGTCTTCTTTGTCTGCTTCTTCTTTTTCTTCTAGCGCTGTTAATAAAAAACAAAGGTGCGCTAATTAAATGCGTCCTGTGTCAAATTAAATAATTATATTAATTTTTCGCTGCAACTGTCAAATGTCATCATCGCCGTCTTCATCATAATCAACGCGGCTCTAAAAGCTCACAATAAGCGAAATCGTTATCGCAATATTTTAATCGCTGCGATATAACAATTTCCCAAATAACTTTATGCCCCTAATTAGAAACAATTTGACAGTTGAATAAACGCCAGCATACCTAACGCTTTCAATTGACATTGGCCGGAACAACAACAACAACAACAGCAAAATAAAAGCAAGCCATCAGACAACCCTGCACCGTGCTGTCATTTAAGCTGTCATCTTAAATGTTGATCTCGTCTATGGGCACATCAAAACGCACATAATAGTCATCAAATTCACTGAAAACAACATTTCGTTGTTTCGTTATTGTTGTTATTGTTGTTGTTGTTTAACTGTTATTCGTGCTCGTAAAAAAGCTCTTCTTTAGCCGCCCCCGCTTAATCTATAGAAGAAGAAAAAAAACGGAATATGTATGTATGTACATTTATACTATAAACAAAAGTGGCAACACTGCTACTCTCCGGGGAACGTCAAACAAATGACAGTTGATTAGACAAGAATCTCCAGTGGCAGCAGCGTTACAACAACAAAAAAGAGGCATCAAATGGAAAATTGTAAAATTATGCAATTCGCTGTTGTCACAGCCAGCGGCGAACGCTCCAAACGGGGGAGAAAAGCCGCGTCCAAGTAAGCAGTTTGGTGCGAGTTAAAACACGGCCGTGCAACAACAACAATACCGCACACGCAAGGACACACACACACAAAAAGATCTTTTGCCACCGATAAGATGCCTTGCCACACTTTTGAAAGGCTGCCTGCCTGCCGGCGCGTCGTCGCCGTTTAACAGGATTTAAGTTTAATTTCGTTTGCAACTCGACATCGGATGAACCCAAACACACACACACGCACACTCATGCATATACATATTTGTACGTAGACATACCTTTGCGAATATACTTGCCACTGTTGCAAACAAACTCGGTTCAAGTGGCCATTTTGTGTCATTTAGGCAAACCTCAAAATAATCTCCGGATGTCATTAAATGCGTGAGTGTTGGTGCTTATTGTACTGTTTGTACTTGTGTGTGTGTGTTTGTTTTAGCCAATAAATGCGCTCGTGCAAAAGTATTTTAAACACGTTAAGAACGACTTCACATGCATAAATCAATAATCAAAAATAATAAAATAATTTGTTGCGTATCGGACTCCTTTGAAAATCTAATCTGCGGCAAGAACATCATAAATAGAGAAATGAATTTCATGTCTAGTTGCCTTTAAGGTTCTCCTAGGTTCTACCAGTAAAAAACCCTAGTAATCTTCGATCTGTCATATGGTTTGTTTTTTAAAAATTATTCGCTACTTTTATTTTACAAAGACATTTCTTGCCTCAACCGAGGATCGAACTTAAGTCTCAAGGTGAGACGTTCAGCATCAAAGCCACATGTATGAACCACCGTGCTACGATGCGTGTTAAAAGGAGGCAGTGTTCGATAGTTCAATCAAATTTTTGGATATTTTAGATTTAAATTTTTTTTATCAATGATAACGATTCTGTAAAAAATTAAAATTCAAGACACTAACAGATCAAATAATTCATTTGAGATTAATTTAAAAATTTCTAACAAAATTACATAAACTCTAAAATTGTATGCGTCGTGTCTTTGTTGCTGCTACTGCTGCTGTTGCTTTTGCTGCTGCTGTTGCTGCTATGTTGTATCATCAACAGGACGCATATGGCAGAACATCGGAATCAAGCCACACAAAACAAAAACAACTTTAAAATGTCCATGGCACAAACGCCAAGCGTATGCTTTATTCTATAGAAATCCTATGCAAAAACTACAACAACGACAACAACAATAACAACAATAATAATAATCAACAGAACAACAACAAAAACGTCGTCTTTGCTTTTGTAGGAAATTTGAATGAACGTCTGCTCTCGGCTGCGGTTTGCACAGCAACAAAAAGAATAACAACAACGAAAACAACAAAGCAAAGCAAAGCAAAGCGACGCACTTTTTTCCTTTCTTCCTTTCAGGTTTCCTTCAAACATCAAACCTGCTAAAAGGATCTGCTCATTTCACTTTTTTCTTTCTTTTTTGTGGATTTTTTTTTGCTCTGGTTTTGCTCAAAGCCAAACAACAAACGAAACAACAACAAACACTGTAAAACCCTTTTGTGCATTTAATTTTAGCACAGACAAAGAAAGGCAAAGCGCAAAATGTTAGTTAAATCGCTAAAAGCACCCACAACAACAGAAATAGCAGCAACAGCAGCAACAATCAAAATAATAATAAAAGGACACGCTGCAACACACACACACACTCACACACACTCACACACACGTTCACATACACCAACAAACTTTTGCACACAATGGCAGCGTTGCGGAGAATAGCTTCGACGAAGAAGAAAAAGAAGAATAAGGTCGAACAAAAGGACACCAAGTGCAGAAAACAAGAATGCAATTTGATCCCTGCCTGCATGCAGGACGACAGCACACAACAATGACGCCTGTTGTTGTTATTGTTCTTCTTCTTCTTCCTCTTCTTCTTTTTCTTTGCAGAGCACAATTGCAAAGCGAGGCTGTGCAACACAATGCGAAAGGGTTCGGCTAAGTTAGGTTGTCAAGGACCTTAATTATTGGCACGCGTAATTCTGCCACGAAGAAGAAGAAGAAAAAAAACCAATTTTTTCATCAAAGCACAGCAAGAACAAAATTAAAGTATAAAATCATGTCATTGTGATTTTTGCAGCTAGACCGAAGTTGAAATTAACCTCCAGCTTGTGTTTGAAGTTATTTCGTAATTTAAGAAAATAAAAATGATTTTGATATTTTCCCATTCAAAGCTTCATGCAACCTTTAGATTAAAAACTTTGACTTATCGGTATAGAGTATAGAAGTAAAAACAGATTAAAAAAATTAACGACTCTTAGCAAAAAAATTCGCCACGCCCATCTATTACGTCCACAGTTTGAGGAACTAAGTAAAAATATTCGAATTTTTTCTAATATTGCTCCTAAAAATCTGAGTTTGTATCTGAGTTTAAAGGGTATTATCGATAATTTCAGCAAAAATGGGAGTGGTTGAATCAATTTACCGCCCACTTTTAAAAAAGGTCAGATCAATTTTACGCCTACCACTATTGCTCAGGAACTTGATGCATAGGAATGCACCGGTTAGAATAATAGGGTATACAAAATCTGCCACTCCCACTTATTAATAATAAAGTGAAAATATTCGATTGCATTGCAATTATTGTTCCAAAAAAATGTAAATAAGGTATCTGAGTTGGTATGTTCACTGTCGATAATTTATTAAAACATGAGCGTGGTTGAATCCATTTAACGGCCACCGCCGTATTCTGAATTTGAGTAACAATAAAATTTTAACTGAGATTCTACCCACAATTGTTTAAATAAATACAATTTACAGTATTAGTTGAAAATATAAATTACACCTGTTCATTCACACCACTGCTTCAAAGGCGAGAGATTTTTGCAATTAATAATTGATCAATACAATTACAAATGTGGTTAATTTTTTAACTTGAATGAAAAGTTTCTTAAACTAAAACTTACATTAATTAACAATTTAATTGAATTTATTAACACTTGTTTGAAATTTATAGTTTTTTGATTAAAGATAATATTAAAAACATTGTTGAATCAACAATCTGTATGTCAATGATTACAAAAATTTAATTTGAAACTATTATTCTATGTGCATATATATAAAAAAAATCCTGATATTTGCAACTTACTTGGTTTTAAAATGTAATCGTTAGTCTCAAGAATAACAAAATCCAATATCTCCAATAGTTTCTAAGATATCGTGTTAATAAGTAATGATGATGAGACAATAAGTGCCCAACGGAAAAGCTTAAATCAAAACGACAAATTGGACTTGAAGAGAAAATTCTGGATCAAATTTGTTTGATTACACTTTGAAGTCAGGTTGAAACAACAACGAATTTTAAACTTTTATATTCCGACGAAAATATTTTTATTTCATTTCTACATAAACAATTTTTACTGTAATACAATTAAAATTAAATTAACCTTGCAGTGTAGTGGTTCATATCAAGCCAGCACATTCAACTGTGATTCAAATTTATTCAAACGGTAGCAACAACATCAACAACAACATGAGCAATTCCCTACACGCCCATTTAAACGCAATTCAAAAAACAAAGGCCAATAGCAACCTCAAGAATAAAAATCGTAAAAACTGCGTACAACACAAAAGACTACGACAACGACGACAACAACAACAAAAACAACAACTTAAACATCAACATCGAGAAACAAAAACAAAAACAAAAAGGATTTAACCTAGTGAAATGTAAAGTAAAGTAAAGTCAAATAAAATAAAATCCTTATCGTGCTTATGTATGCAATGTGAAAATAATTTCTTTATCCTTTTTATGTGCCCATTTGGCATGTGCCATAACGGTATATGTATGTACACACACACATATATAAACGACAGAAGAGTGTGCGGTAGTGCGGTAACAACCCCCAAATGGGTCATTTGCGTATCCTCAAACAGCGAATAAAAATCAGTGAATAAGAACAAACCGGAAGTGTCAAAGGACATCCGGTACTTGGGTTAGTAGCGACGCGGCGGCGAAGTGTGCTTGTGGGATGTCGAGTTTAGTAACCATTTTGGATATTTATATTTATATTTATACCACTATGCGAAACTATATAAATTTCAATTTAGTCGCTTGACCGGAAATAGGGAACTCATGTTCAATTTCGATGTCACTCGGTATAAAGCTTACAAACAGTCAACGCTATTAAACTTTTTTTATTTTTTTTATTTTTACACATACATACAACTGTTTTTTTCCTTCTTAATTATGCAGAAGTATTTTTTAAAGAAAGCAAATAAAAAATTAAATGTTATTATAGTGAAAAACAAATTAAATTCTGTTGTACCGGCCGATTAACCCCAAAATTGAGTCTATTCGTATCTCCAATAGTTTTCGAGATATCTCAATAAAAATTCATAATTAATAAAATCCCTTAGATTCCTTTAAATAAAATATTGAGTTTAATTTTTAAGAACTTTTACAGACACAGAATGGAAACAAGCTATAGACATTCTTTGCAAAGAAGCTTAAATCTGATTAAAAGAATTTGACCTTGAATTTAAATTTTTTTTTTAATGTAAAGTTTTAAATTTTATGCAAAAAATCTAACTATGTACATACCTTAGAGAGATTTACTCAACAGTTTTTTCAAGTTTATAGACAAAACAATTAACAACAATTTGACTATTTTTCGATAATTTAGTATATTGCAAAACTGTCGAGATTTGAGTTGTGATGTGAATTTAAATTTTTCTGATTTGAAGGTCCTCATTGTGTGTAAAAATAATACCTATTATTCACAATATACTTTTAAACGTTGATTTTTAAACTCTACATTTTTAAACTAAACCTTTTTTAGAGACAAGTTTTTGCTACAATTTTGAATTGTTTTCAATCTGGCTTTTCTAACTACAAGAGATGCGTTCACTTCTACTTTAGCAATTGCACCCAATTGTGGCCACTACCAATTTACTTATGATTGTGCTCAATCGAATCTATTCTAATCCATTCATTAAATTTTAAGCTAAACTGAGTATTCGCTAATTTTAGCGCAGTTGCCGTCATAACAAATAAATTGGCGGCAACAATTGTGCGCCGCGGTCAGAGCTGCCAACTTTGAAAAATTCAGATGAAAAATAATCCAAGAACAACGATCAAACATGGCGCAGCACGCAGTGCCAACTAAACGCATTTGAAGCAAAGCAAACCCCTCACCCTGCCTCAATGTCATCCTAAACTCCATTGCGTTTAGATTTCTGTTTTTCTTATGCTTGGCGCATACTTTGCTGCCATGTTGGCGTTGCATTTTGATATGCCAGTCCGTCCGTCCGTCCGTCTGTGCGTCTTCTGTGTGTGTGTGTGTGCTGCGCCAAGATGACATTTCGTCTAATTACAGGGTGTGTTGCATGAGTGCCAACACAAATTCATGCGTTCATGCGCAACGCGGGCATTTTGAATGCATGCAACACACACTCAACATAAAAAATCAAAACAAAAAAAAATACCATAAACAACTTCGCAAAAATTTCTCCTCAGACTATATCCAAGATTATGGTGCACAGTACTTGAAAGTACAAAGCAAAGTAATAGGTCTTAATTTTTTTTATTTTTGCCATTAATTTGGTTATGATCTTCTTTCAGCCAATTGGCCTCGAGACTCCTTTTAAAAAGAAATATTCACAATTTATTGCGAAAGTAAAATTTTATATAAGTGGTTGAAATAGGTTCAAAACAATTTTGGGATTATAAACAATTATTGCACCTCTGGTTCCTAATACCTAATCAAATTTTAAAGCAATTCAAATTCTAGTCAGACTCCATGACATGAAACTTTCTCTTCGTCTCACTATTAGATCAAGCAAAGAAATGGATCTTTTGGCTAGTTGCTTGTAGCGGGGTTAAATTAAAGATAGTATTGGTCAGATGTACATAGACTATTTGTGAAATGTTTTTTTGTGATATTAATCTCTTTGGATCAAAAACTGATAAGACCACATGTTCTAAACAAATTAAACACTAGATAAACTTGGCATAAAGCTGAAGGGTTCTTTATTTTCTATAACGAAATTTGTTGCTTTAAAGAAACATTTACCACAATTTAACCGATATTTGTATTAAATACCATCAAAAGAAACCACCGTAAAATAAAAGTTTTGCATTCTGTCAATTAGCAAACAAAAAAGTAAGTACTGTGGCGATGCCAGTTCGGAGACATGCGTGTGCGCGCATGTGACTAACAGCATTTCGTCGTTTGTAATTAACGATGCAATGAGGCCCCAAACGCATGCTCTCCACTTTTTTATGTTTTTTTTTTTTGTTTGTTGTATACAGCTTGCCTTTGCTCCTACTTGCTCCTACTACCGCTGCTGCGCTGCACCGCTCGCCCAACAACCGCCATTAAGATTAATGAGGGATGCATGATATTTGCTGGCAGCGGTTACGGTGCGAGCTGCCTCAAATTTATCATCGACTGCGAACGACGAACGGTGGCAGTAATGCGTTTTCCATACGCTGCGACGGGCGATTTTGCTCGCTTTTCCTGCTGCGTGCTGCATGCAGTATTTGTTGCATGCAATACCCTTTTGCATTAAGAAAATGCATTGCTTGCGATATTGCCAAAAAATTGCCGTGCTGCTGCAACTGCCGCTGCCGCTGCCTCTTGCAATATTTAGATGGGCGCGTTCGCGCATGTGTATTTGTCATTGTCAACATTTCTCATCTCGCTTTCACGCAGGTGATTAACATAAACGCGAAATGTCATGTTCTGCGTTTGTTTTGCTTCGCTTGCAAAAGAAGTCGCAGCGAACAAAAAAAAAACTGTGTAAAATGTGGCAAAATATTGTAAAGTGAAAAATATGCGCCGTCAGTCGCGGAATACATTTTGCTGCATGTGAGTGTGAACGCGCGCAGGATTTGCTGCTGCTGCTGTTGCTGGTGCATTCATGTGTCCGTAATAAATTCCAACACCTTAGACAGGCTCAGGCCCTGTCTCAGACTCAGACTCCCACTTGTCGTCGTGGTGCGAAAAATGTGCACACCGAACGAAGGCGTTGATCTGCTGAAGCAGTGGGGCGGAGGTGCTTGATTAAAATACTGAAATTATAAATCACTCACGTCTTGCGATGGTGGCGCGAAATTAAGACGTAGCTGGAATTTAAATTTGTAAAAAATTCAGTAATAGTGTTTTTTATTTTTTAAGGATTTTTAAACTTTTTCCTCACTTATTTAATCGTTTATTTTGAGTATATTAGAATAAGCACCACCCACGCGTAGTGCGAGTAAAGTGTGCTTTACTAAATTCAAAACCGAATTGAACGACTCAAGTGTCTCTTGCGCCCACATTGCATTATTTAATGATGTTCGATATAATTTAATTCCATTACACCGAAATCACACACTGCCAATACACGCCCCCGTCGAACGAATCCTGAGCTCATAAATCACAGCAACTGCCAACTGGAAAATGCGCCCCTGCCCCACAATAGCGTAAACATATTCCTCACTCCGCCGTAGAGTTCAAACAAACACTTCAATTCACGTACACACATCTTGCAAATCCCAATTTCGCAGTGGCATCAATTGGAAATCGAAAATTTTGGCTTCTAAAAAAATCTCCATAATATATGCCGAGGCATATCCTGTACACAAATTGTGGCGCACGCACGCATGTCGGTCGGCCGTACGAACGAAGGGGCATGCGGTCGATTGATGGCGTCCACGGCATCGAGACGCTATGTATTACAACTTAAAATTATCCTAGAACCGCGTAAACACAGCCAAAACCCTTTCTGCGTTGAGCTGGTTTCATGGCGCAAACTATCGCCCATGGCGGCGTATCCAACGAGGCGTTTATCCATTTGTCCCACTCTGCGATTTTCGACACATCGACATATCATTAAAATCATGTTGTTTTTATGCTCTTGTTGTTACTATTGTTGTTGTTGTTGTTTGTATGCAAAAAAATGAAGAACAAACATTTGTTGGCACTTCCGAAAAATAAGCGAAAAAAAGCAAACATAAACAGAAGAAACGTCTCCAACGGCGTACCAAACTAAACAAGATGTAGGAGAACAATAGGGTGTCAATCGAAAGGTGATTGCAGATGATATTAGAGAATTTAAATTATTTGATTTTGAAAGGGCTTGACAACATCTTTAAAATCTATCTTCTGCGAATGACGGACTTTGGCAAGACTTCGTCTTAAATATTTTCAGCAGGATTTTCCAACAACAGCTTCAATCATCAAAGGCTCGACAAGGTAAATTTTATCCTTCACAAGCAAGGTAGAAGAAATTCTAGTATCTTGCTTGGACTTTGAGTACAAAAGATCTTTAATGGTCGTAATGCTCGTAACCACTTATGATTAGTCCTCAAGGTGTCATTATATCTTTCTAACTAACCTTTAATCTATTATCGCATGGTTCACTTGTTGGATAAGGAAATATGTCCTTGTTTGATTGATTGATTTTATTATTAAAACAATTTGATTAGTTAATAAGGTTTAAAATTAAATAGACATACAACAAACATTTCGTGAACAAAATATAGAATAAAAATAATATCAAACTTTGGAAACTCTATCGAATTCTGAGTGACAAATATAGTTCCAAAACCTAGTTTTTATTTTTGGAATCTATAATCGCAATAAACGTTTATTGAGCAAATTTTCAATTTATGCTCCTTCAGAAACTTTAAAAATTAAATAATATTAAAAACAATCGTATCTAATATTACCTTTGTCCCCATTGTATACGCCTCTGAACGTCACGCATCGAATTGAAGGTCCTGCCGCACAAATCAAACGGAAGCGGAAACTGAGCGCACAAATACAAAAAACAGTATAAACGAAAAAAATAAATAAATTTACAAAATGGAAATTTTTGCTTTTCCAATTTTCAATTCGTTTTTCTCTAAAATAAAAAGGAAGCCAACAGCAAAAAGTTGTTCCTATCAAAGATGTTGCATTGCTGTTGTTGTTTTTGTTTTCTTTATGCTGATATTCCGGATGGAATAAAAAATAATAATAACGGCATGTGGTGTGTAGCGAAGCTTGGCTTGTCACACCCCCACTGCCGCAGCTTGTGCCACCTTCATCGACCAGCGGCGCTGCTGCCAACTTTACCAAATATCGACACTTGAAGTAAATTTATTGCTTTTTACCCTTTTTCGGTTTGGTTTTTTTTTTGTTTGTTTTCTTGTCGAATTTTTTGCCCCGGTTGCTTTGGCCAAAAATTTGGAAGCCACAAATCGCCAAAGACATGAAGATTTTTTTGTACCACCCAAACTTCTTGCATCTACTTTGCTGCTTTTCTTTCCTCTTTATTGTTTTTTTTTTCTTTCGATTATTTTTTTGTACTTTCTGAAATATCTTCCGGCGTTGTGCGGCGCACTTTTTTAAGTTTCATTTCCGCTTTAGTTTATGTTGAGTGAAGGACTCCGCTGGAATTTTTAAAAAGTTTCTAAATTTTCCATTACGTTGGATAGGGTCGAAGGTTACACGCGAAGATACGAACGTTTTCAATTTGAACTCGAGTTTATTCCACTGAAATTAAGCGATTAAAATTCAATGTTGCTATTTTGATTTAATTTAAATGAAGGCAAATAAAACAATTTAAATCCAGCAATTTTAAACGGTTGTACCGAATTTATTTAAACTTGGAATATATATCTATATATATGTAGTTGTATCTGAAATAAATTATAGGTTATCTAAGATCGTTGTTTAATCAATGTTCAACATAAATCGCTATAGTTTAGAAATATGATCTGCTGTGATAATGCAGCATTTTGTGATGGTACATAGTGACTAAATCGTACACCCGCATCAAAAGTTTCACAAATTAAAAATTGCTATGTTTGAGTTAACTTAACTAAATATAAAAACATAGTAAATACAGAATAAAGTATTTTTTAATTGAAATTTTTCTATTAAGCCACAGTTTGTAGACTCAATAAAAAGTTTTAATTGTATTGAAAAAAATATTAATTAAAACAATTACAAATTCATACAAAAGTGTTAAGTTTTTAATTGCAAATATTTATGTTTTAAGAGACTTTTCATACAAGATAAATATTTTAACAAATTTTTAACTATACTAAATATTCACTTAATCAATATAGTATCAGCGTCAGTGGAACAATCTTAAGACTCGCACATTTGACGCAGTAGGCCCAGGTTCGATCACTGGCAAGTACCAACATTTTTCTAAATTGGAAATTTATTTGTTTATTTGAGTACAAATCAACAGCTAACTGAGTGCAATACAAGTTTTTATTTACAATTAACGCTGTTAATTGCATTGATTAAAGCGGTTGTCGGTAGAGTTCAAATTAGTATTAATAGTATTAAAAAAAATGTATTGTACTGATTAATTTTCTTCTTAATATTTTGTCTGTTTAGCATCAACTTCTTGTCAGCATTTCAATTAAAAAAATCTTTTATATGTTATATCAATAACTCGAATTATTGAAACTTTAATAACACTGTTAAGTGAAATTTGAATATGTCTCTAAGATATTTGAGGCGTTTTTCACCCTTCAGCTCCTAAACTAAAGTGTATTTTTGTTTTCTTTAAATTTACAAATCTTAGTAGAATCAAATCTATCCAGCAGAGATATCGGCATATATAAATAAATTACTATACAACCGAAGTAAAGCGAGATTGTTTGAAAAATGACAAATATATCTTCATACGAGTATGTACGTAACTCCATAACAAAAGTATTCAACCATACATCTTCAAAAACTCAATAACCCGGAATGCTATAATGGCTTCCTGCACATATCAGCATATCAATTCCTCATATACGAAATTTTCACAACTCAATTACTGACACACACACACACACTCACAAGCAAATAAACGAAAAACAACAAAAACCAAAAAAAAAAAAATGATTTACGACTCCCAGGCGGCGTCACCTGAGATTAAAAAATAAAAGCGCCGGCAAAAAGGAGCAAAATAAAAATCAGCCCAAACCACCAACAAAAGTAGCAAAACTCAAATAAACGCATTAAAATCACTGACAGCGGCAAAGGATTGTTCCCTTTCACACATGCGGTAACGGCGAAAGGATTCGTCTACATGTATACGAGTACATATACGCGTATATGTCTGGATGTGTGGATGTGCGTGCAGGGATGTGTATGGCATATGGAGTTAGTATATTACCGAGTGGTGCCAACGAAAAGGGCAAAATCATTGGCACCATATGCTACGTAATTTGTGTTATTGTCGAATGAAGTTTTTAGCGCATTGTGATTGTGATTGTGTTGGTTTTGGTGATTTCTATGTTTGGTGCCACCGTGTGCCGCTGGTGGTGACGGTGGTTCGCGCGATATAACTTGGGGGCGTTTTCAGTCACAATTTCCCGTGAAATAATTGTCGGTACTTTCACTTGGTTTTATCAAAACAATCTTAAGACTTTGTTTTACTAAACTAATATCAAAAATTTTGAAATTTTAAAATTTTTTACACATTAATAAATTTTTATTAATAAATTTCAAATATCTAACTATAAAATATATATATACAACAACTTCATGTAAGCGTTATTAATTGCAGGTCAAATTCAATTTATCCCACGGCCAAAGCATTCAGAGCTGCTTGGCAACAAAACACAAATAAAAATCGAATCCAGATTGTTTCAAAAAAATATTATTATTATTTATTTCGTTTTGTCAAAGTTGCCAGATGTATTTCTAAGCCAAGTATGTAATATTTCGGAATAAAAAATACTTGACAAAAATAACCGAACTCATTACTTCTTCCGTTTATACGTTTATATGCCAAACTTCTAATTACAAAATCCCACATGCAACATATGTTCCTGCAACAGCGAATTCCAAAGAGCTTAAGACACAATATTAACCCTTTAAAATTTTCATTAGTTCCTCCACCGCTCACAATTACCGCAGCGCAATGGCATCAGTGTGTGTGATACGTTTGTATGTGTATATGTACATATGTATGTGCAAAAATGAAAACATGCCTAATTTGGTGTAATTGCAATTTGATTTATTACAATCTACAAAATTTGACTTTTGGCGCAGCCTGTGCTACACATTCTACGAGTAGCTACTACTACACACAAAAAAGAGTATCTTATGAATACATATTTCGAAAATACCGGAAAGAGAAAATCTTAAGAAAGTAGAAGTAACAGAAATAAGTTTAAACTCTTAAAAAAGTTAAAATAATCATTTTGGTTAAACTCGTTTAAGGGTTCAGCGTAGTTTTTGTTTTTGTGAGTTTGCTTCCGCTTTTCTTAAAGTGTACGCTTGGAAATAGCAAAACAAATGCAGCCGAGTTGCTGTTGTCGCCGAAGAAGGAAACAACCAAATGGCGTAAATTAGAAAGCGAATATTGAGCACCACCACGACGACGGCGAGCAAGCGAACGGAGTGTATATTACTTATTTGCCAAAAACAACATGTGGGAGGGTGCGCCATATAATGTTGCCAAAGGAACAGCAGCAACAGTAGAACAGCAGCAGCAGCAGCGAAAACAACTTCCACAGCAACAAAACACAACAAAACACAACCGAGTGAGTGAGTATAGTACAACACCAACACCAACACCGAATGTCTTAATGAGTAATTTGTCAGTTGCATATGCAGTTTTTGGTTTATGCGTTCCGGGTGTATGCCTAATGAGAGGGTATACTCATATACGTATGAGTATGAGTGGTGTCACTAACATGGGTGACAATTTTCTCGGAAGCATTATTATTATTTTTTTATCCACTCATATCCGCAGACAGTGTTGACATTTTTGACACTTACAGATTGATGGTAGCGACTTTTATCTTTGAATGCGCTGAAAGAATTGCTTAGCAATCACAATAATGAAGTATTTCGCAAATGAATTTATTTTCAAACATAAGGGAGACCCATTGAAGGACATTTGCACAATAGATCTTGTTGGTCAAAGTGCTTACTGGCCTCTAATAATAAGGACATTTGCTGGACCAGTTAAAGTTTGAAATATGTATGTATGTTTACAATATTAACAAATGTTTTTATGTTGTATGACTACTTTGCCTTAGTATAAGTTGCCTTTCAATTATCTTAATTAAGATCTAGCAATTTAAAGAAGTACCATCATCAACTATTTCATATAGCAAATATTAAAACTAAAACAATTTCCACAAATAAAGAACACTATAGAGCATAAACAGAAATCTTAAAAGAGTTGCGCAGAAAATAATTCTGACAAATGCAGCCCTGATAGTATTTGAACTTGGCACCTTTTCAAGGCAACTTAAATCAGATTTTCTGAGCTTTTGATCAAGTTTCGTTCTTCCAGTCTAAATAATTCATAGAGTACATCATATGCATTTGTATGATTTGAAAGAGTTGATGTATTTCATTAAAAGTCATTATTTTTTAATTTTGTAAGCACAAAACAATATCAAGGACCGTTATAAACCAAAGCTTATACTCTCTATTTTTCAACGTCAGGATCTTTCGATCAGCATCACATCCCATGATCCGCTTTCGGTTTGTAATTTGAATAAGCATGCAATATCGCGCGCACAAATGCTCTCATCACTTCTGGCATAGCGTAAATCCACGACACAAGAAGACAATCTCCGTTGCAGTGTTGCTGTAAATGCTGCACATCGAACAACAACAACAACGCCTAACATCTGCAACATATCAAAAAAGTGCGTGCTTCGCGGATATTTATCTTCTTTTCGTATGGATTTTTATTACAAATCAATTGAAGCATCATTAGCATAATTTATACAAAACGTTCGTTTAATGATCGTCGCCTGCAAATGGCCAAGCGCCCAAAGAAAATCAAGTCAGAGTATAGTAAGGCCAGCTTAAGCGGATGGGCCGTGAACTGCACAAAATCTCAGTGTTATCGTCTTAAGCTCGCTTAGTTTGTTCAGCCGGCCAATGTTTGCGGCAATGCGACAATGGCGATGTCGCACGTTGGGCGAAAGCCCAACATTTTCTATTCTATTTAAAAAATTATATGTACATATCTCATATTTAATATCAAAATACTTGTTGGTATTCATTTACAAGAAGATGAAATTTTGCATCACTCACTGAAGAAGGCGTTTCCCTTTTTAGATAAATCTTAAATTGTGCTATTTATAACTTCTTTGAATTTGGAAAAATCATTCATTATGTAAGAGAACACTTCCACAATTTTTTTTTTAAGTTATATACATAGAAGATTCCGCGCAAATGTTTAGTCGAGATAAATGCAACTGGGACATTTTAGACAAATATCTCATTAGATCTAATGTGTAGACTTAATAAAACTGGATTTGAATTACCTGATAACTCCAACTTTTCGCTCGGAACATATGGATAAAGGTCTAGATGATATTGATAAAAATGATGAAAACAATTACGATGATGATAATGGTTATAATGATAATGAAGGTGTATAGTAGATGCAGATGTTGGTGAATATAGAAGATGTATATATAGATGTAGACAAAGATGTAGATCTACTTGTGGGTGTAGATACTAAATGCAGATGTAAATGAATATAATTGCATTTTTTTTTGTTGTATAAATCAATTAATTTTTTACTTATGTTATTTAATATAAACAGAGTTAATTGAAATATTACAAAGCATTGTTTTCGAAAAGTTTGGTTAATTATTTACAGTATTGGTGGCTTTTACCCCACTGTGCGACTGGAATACATGCGTTGCCATTGCATGTAGACACAAGACTGCACAATGCCTGGCAACGCATGCGAAGTAGTTGCAAGAAAGGACGTACGTGCAGTGCGCGTCGTCGCAATGACTGACTTTTTTAATTTCTTATTCTTGGCCCGATCATACAGCGAAGCAAGCGTTGGTGCCACGACCAAAGCCGCCATCTCTGCGATGTCGCTAGCCAGACTCTGTACTATGCTGTGGTACAAACATGTTTCGCTGAATTTGACACTTCTGCGCTGTTCCTCACCGGTGCCAGCCGGCGACACTGGCGCTGGTGGCTTATTTAGTCAGAATCTGGGATTTGTCTGTCTGTCTGTCGTTGCAAGAAAATTTGCGTCACATTTTTGTTGACGCTTTGTGCTATGGCTGTGCCGACCAGACAACGCTTGTGTGTAAGTGTCTTTTTTGCTGTTATGCATGCGAGTAATTAATGTATGGGCCGAGGTGACGTGCATAACATGGTAATGAACTGAAAAGCCATCATTAGTGAAAGGATTAGTTTGGGAAATGTTCGATTAGTTGTGATCATCGTGCTTGAGTTACGTGGGTTGTAATTATAACGAAAAGGGGGAAAACTTGATGAAAATCCAACAGAGAAGAATTTGTAATGACGGTGAGTATCTAAGATGAAATAATGACTAATTCGAGTAAATATGAATTGATTTAATAATGACGTAATACTGTTGTGTATATTGTATACATAAAAACAGATACATAGACTTTTAGGGACGTATGTATTGACAGCTCTAAGGTAACTACACTTAGTTACACAAATCTTTGGAATTTACCATTTCTACTTACACACATACACACACCTAAAGCGATCGCATATATTGGATAAATACTTGAATTTATATTCTGATTAAGCCTGTCGATTAACGCAGAAACAATTAAACATCGACGTCTCCTACTTCACTTGCATACGATATAAGATTGCAATTGCAAAAACCATTCGAATGGCCAACGCTCGTTCGTATTGTCTGCAGACTAACTGGAAGCCAGCAGCATGACTGCCTGACTGCCTGATTGCTTGGCTGCAGTTGCGGCGGCACCATTCCGCAACGTTTTGCTTGAATTGTCATTATGGTGGCACTATCTGTGGCGACAATCGTTACGTTCCATGGGTCTCATTTGTCTATGCGCCTGTGACGCGTTTTATTTGACTGATGATCGTGATTTAATCGGCTACCGTTTGCCATCATGCCATGCCATGCCTCTGCAAATACCTACGTGCCAGCATATGCAAAGGCTTTGGCTATGTCTATGTACGAGTATGATCGCCCCCACCCCTGGCAATGGCGATCTAGCCACAATTCCAGATCATGTGTCTCGGTGTCTTTTGCTTGCACAATTTGTGCGTGTAGTCAGAGTGGGCGCGTCCTCGAGCGCTCTGGTTTGTTTGCTTTTATTGTTCGCAGTTGTTGGCCACAGCAAATTGTCATTGAAGCATTAAATGTCGTTTATTCAATTTATGGTATGCGATCATCTAAATGCGATACTGCCAGTCTATTGGTAACGTCTAAATTTGCGCACTGCGCTCAGCTTATCGTTGTTGCCACAGCGAAGACATCTCTTAGCAGTCATTGGAAGAAATCTAATTTTAAGGTGGTGCTTGGCAATCAAACAAATTTGGAGTGGAACAGTGTCGACTCATACTAGTTGGTAATGTTGACTCATACTAGAAGGTATGTCTGCAATGAACAAAATAAAAGAAGTATAAAAACTATAAGGTTGATAATTTGAGGTGGTTTCTAAAGAAAGGAAATCAATCAGCTATATTATGCATACAAATTTCAGGAGCCAGTAAGAAAATTATAATAATATCGTCAAGAAAACCAACAAATCCATGGAGATGGATTTGATTTTGAAACTCATTTAAAAAAAAAAGTTTAATAAATAATCGAAATTTTTGGACTCGAAATTTAAACACCTTTAAAAAGAAGAAACATTTGGATTAGTTAATTTTTCTATAACCAATTCTTGTGATAATTTTATTTAGCGAATTTATCGTTAAACTTTGAGCGATTCACTTACAATCTAAAGCCTTCTAATTTTCCCAGCTATGATTGTGCCAACAAAAAATCTTATATATGTGAATAGCTTGGTAGGAAATATGGTAATTATACTAAACAACATTTCCACACCTGTTTTCATAACATAATTAACATCAGCAGCAACGGCAACGGCAGCAGCGACAACAACAGCAACAAACTACGTTATGGTGTCATCAACTACAATTAAGCGCCTATGGGAAACTTTCTAATTAAATGATTGTCATCTTTTTGCAGCCCAACACAAAACTATATACAATTACAAAAGCGAACCTATCCAAGCCAAATGCGCGCCGCACACCATTCACTGAAGACCAACTTTAAAAGTAAGAAACTTTTGTCATTATGCAGAAGCCAACGCCAACAACAACAATAGCAGCAACAAGAAGAAGAAGAACAAAAAATTATGCGAGCCAAAATGAACGTCCGTCCTTCTGTACTGTTCGACCAAATCAGCTTTTGCATACGCTGACCACACTTATATGAGGTAATCACCGGGCGCACACACCACACATAGGGAGCACCACCATTGTCAGTCGCAGCAGCAGAAGCAGCACAAAAATAGCCAAAAGCGATTTATGCAACCATGCCACAAAAACAATTTAATTAAATTTTGCCAAAACAAAAAACAAAAAAAAAATACAAACCCAACTACAAAAAATTACCAAGCGAAAGAGATAGCTAACTACATTTATTTTTGCGTTTAAATTGGCATACAACAAAATGTTGACGTCTTTCGGACGTACACACCAAACAACAAACACACGCAAAAAAAAACATGAAAATAACAACAACAACAAAAAACAGTAATTTTTGCACTAATCAAAAAAAGCAAAATTTATAAATTATCGCGAAGTTGCTGCAAATGAGTTTCAGACTATAAATTTGTTAAAATACGTACAGCCAGACATACAGACAGACAGACAGACATACAGCCAGCGGGACAGTGTTTGGTGTCATTCGCATCATAATTGTCATTTTATGAAGACGACGCTCGGTCGGACAAGCAGCAGCGATCAAATTGAAACGCAACGCGATACAAAGTCGCGTCAGATACATTTATGCGAGTGGCAAAGGATGCCATGACCACGACCACGACAAGAACCAGAGCCAGAGCTAACCAACTAACCAGCCAGTCAGTCAACAGCAAACCAAAGTGCCTAATGATGTTGACAATTTCTGTGCGCGTTCACCTTTAATTAGACACATTCCAAGAGTGGCACAACGAAAAAAACAACAACAAAAAACAAAAATGAAAATTATAACAAAATATAAAAAGAAAAAAAAACAACAACAACAGCCGACAACCGACAAGTCAAGCTGAAATTTCCATTAGCGCCTTATCATAATTGCGGCATTAATCTGCGATTCCCGCTCTTCGACTGCGTCCCGTGATTTCGGCAGCACAGAGCGTCCAGTCCAATCTTTCTTTCTTTCGTTCGTCTGTCTATCTGTCCGTTGTTCTCCCAGTTCGTCCGGTCATGTGTAATGAGACGCCCGATACACGTTGTGGCAAATTTGTGCAGGAAATGTGAAAAATATGCAAAGAAGTAATGTAAGTAAAAGAAGAAGGAGAAAAAAAACAGTTTTTGGATGCCAGACAGCAGACGCTGTCGGCGAGACTCCAATCGCGTTGAATGCGGCGCAATTAAGTGCGGTGCCGCGAAGAAGCGCCTGATTACACTGGCAGCAGCAACAACAGCAGCAGCCGCCGCACTTGCCTGATTACCAAATCAATGCGTATTGAATGGTGCCACGGCGGAGAGTTCGAATTAAGTTCGATTGGGTGTAATGTTGATGAGCTTTTGATTAGGTCCATGAATCAGAGGTGCGGGTGATTGCTTGAGTCTATGAATTCGATATAAAATCGATTTGAAACTTTACAAAATTCTCAAATTAAATGGAAAAATTAAGTTTTCGTTTAAGCGATAGACGAAAATTTAACAGGTTGAAGTAAACATAATAACTGTGAGCCTGTAATTTTTTAATCAAATTCTGTAAAATGGAGCGAGGGATCTGCTATCACAGAGGATCTTAGCCCCACAAAAAATATGACAACTCAGATTCTTAAGTTTTTCCGATATAATTAAATTTTAAACTATATTTAAAGGTGTTTATATCTTTAAGTATTGAAAAGTTATGACGTTTGCAGTATGAGAGAATTAAGCTGTTTAAGGCCAGTAGCTCGTTATGACCTGGAATCAACCTTAAACAAACTACACCGCTGATAAAAAGGAATAGCTTCTGGCTCTTGGTCTATTAAAGGGTAGGAGGCGCAAATGAAATTCTATTAAATATTTACTATCACAATTTGAAGCCACCAGCGAGAAGAAATTATAACTATTTTACATTTCGTCTGTGGATGTCCTGCTCTTTGGAAGCATAGAAGCATGGTCATCTTAGGTAAACCGCTATTTCAAGTTGGCGAAAAGAAAAAGCAACGACCTTTAGAGGTTCCTAAACAAACGAACGGGATCTAACCGAGCTGCCTATGCAAACAATAAATTACTGAAAAAGAAATTTCGATTTCCAAACTTTAAAGCTTACAAATTTCAGTTTTTCCAACCAATTGCCATTTTTATTTTTTTTATTGAAATAAGATTCGATTAAAGACTCCGAGATAAAATTTTTTTGGACTGCTAAAAGAAATATTTTAAAAGAAGCACATTAAAGTAGTAGAAAAATATTTTCCATAACCATCCTTAAAGAATGTGTGCCGAGCTATTTATAAGCTTTTACTAAGCAAGTTAAGCTGTGTTTACACTCAGAAGATTTGTCAACTACTTGCTGAGAGGACAGCGGTCGCACAAAATCATTTTCTTCTGTTTTTTTTTTTCGTGTCACCTGAGCATCGAACCTGAAATATTACGCACCATAGGACAACACACTAATCGTCGTGCTACGTGCCACCGCTCCAAAGTAGTAACGCGTATTGAATAACTTCTTAATTTCTGATTTTGAGCATGAATTATCTTGCAAAAGATTTAACACAAGTCATTCTATACGAAGGACATCTGTCAAATTTTGCGTTATTATCCAGAAACGTTCCCCATAATGTTTGTCTCTGGGGAGCCATTTAATCATTTCCCGTACATACACATACACAGCCAAAATTGCAATTAAAATGCGTCGCAACAACTCAACGATTCTCACACATTTACAACAACAATTACAAGTGGACATTATCAGGAGAGTTGTAACAAAATTTGACCCTTGCACTTGAACACCACCACTCCACTCATTCATCCAGACAGGCTAACTTACCTACCCGGGGAGCAGTCATTAATTGCATTAGAAAAGGGTCAAGATAAGCAGGCGCGCTTATATGCAAAAAAAAACAACAACAACAAAATATTAAAGGATTTGTGATGTGCAATTTACGATTAGCAAAAGTCAAAGGAATCTACTATCAAAGGCCAAAACAGGAAAAAGGGGCTGAACAGAAAACGAAAAAAGAAAAAACGAAACGCCAAATGTTATTGAGTTGTAAACACTGGCACAGGGACCTGGTGTTCACTTGGCAATGGATGCTGTTTCGCAAAACAGTTTCGTTCGGTTCAACATCCCTCCTGCCGTGCGCTGTTACAATGTAATATTATTTCAAGGAATTATGAAATTTCTAAATGGTTAAAATGGAATTTAGTTTGTGAGGGCAAAATGAGAGTCAGCCAGCCAGCCAGCCTGCCAGCAAGCTAGCTAAAAAAGGGTTGTCATCACAGCACACAAAGCACAAAGGCGAAAAGAGCGAACCTATTGTATACGACGAAGAAGCGACACTAATCGGCACAAAATTAAAATTATACTAAGTTGGCATACAAAAGACAATGCGGGACAGGGACGAGCTCTAACATTGGGTATAACGGCATTGTACCGGATATGTCCAAAATGACAATAGACAGACGTGAATGAAAGACCGGAAAGTGTTAAACATGCCAAGGAATTTGTTTATTGGATATGCCCCTGGCGGGGGTGATTCGGTAGTTTCTTAACGAAAAGTCTGCCGTGGTCGGAATGGACAAAAAAAAAACAAACAAACACACACACACACACCCACACATACATTCATAGCTTCTTTGTTAAGTGGTGGTAAAATTATTTTAAAATTCATTTTCAGCTAAGAAAGGATTTAATTAAAATTTAAGATACAAGATACAAGATACCAAGCGATGAGCGCCACTGATGGTATCTAATTTTTGTAATGGCTTAAATTGCTCTCGAAAAGACATTTTGGCGTGGCCAAGTGTAAGAGTGTTGCTAATTTTTAATTAGTTCAAAGTGCATAATTTAATGTGAAATTATGGCAAATAAAATGGCGTATTTTATGGCAAGTGCTTCAAAAATAATTTGCCAAATTTGTTGCATAGCCAAGCAGAGACAGAGAAAAATAGAGAGAAAGGGAGAGGGAGTGGGAAGGCCATGGCTTGTATATGTATGTATAGATGTACGTAGGCCACATTGCGAATTCCCATGCCACACAACCACAACTTTACACGAAATTAACGCTGAATAAACGTTAATTGACATTTGGAAAATGGCGCACAAATAAATGTGACAAAAGTCAGTTAAAAATCGCTTTACACACACACGCACACACAAACATATACACATACAGACACATATATGCGGATACTATGAAATGCAAATTAAAACCTCACTTGACAAATAATTTAACACTTTTGCCGAAAAATGTAACCTCGCTTGACAGTACTCTCAAGCAATAAACAAACTCGGTAAAAGTTTAAGTGATTTATTGGAAGCTTGTTTAGTTTAAAAAAAATAATAAAAAGATATCTCATTCATATTATTTTAAAGACTTACTGTTGTATTTAATAAATTGTTTTTAATATTGAAACTTGCTAAAATTTTTTGTTGGTCAATATAAGATTTCTAAGTGAAGTTAAATAAGTTTAAAGAGAACGCACAGTGGCATACAATGAGAAAATAGGCAGGCATATTATACTTCTAAAATAACTTGTACGGATGTGTGCTTAAAAAAGAAATACAGAAACCTGTTGACCTATAACTTTTGAACGCCAAAAGATATAAGTGAACATTTTTTTATTCATAATTTTTAATTTCTTTGGACACTTAACTTAAATCCTTAAAAATTTGTTTATCGCGTTTAATCAATTTTAATCCCTGCCCCTTTCTGAAGACAAAATGGGAGCTGATACTTCAAATCTAAAGTTTCTTTTATTTTCCTTCAAGAAATCAAAATTGCTGTTTTCTTTTTATAATTGGCAACAGGCAGCATCAATTGTGGTAAAAACTCATTCTGTCTCACTATGGGACGAAATCAAAATAGCAAATAGAAAGAAAATATAAAAGAAAAGAAATGTGCCCGTGACTTACTCCATTATTCAAGAAAACAAAATCTATGCAGCATTGAATAAGGATTTTATATAAGACAAAAAATATTTTATTGCTGTACTTACAACAAATACATATAAAATATATTTAATAAATAATTGTTTACGTCAAACATATGCATTCAATAAAAAATACACGCAAACTATGATATATTCTAAACATATATATACGAGTATATATATATTATCTATATATATAAAACAAAGTTGCATACCTATGAACACGCATCACTCAAGAACGGATTGTCCGATTTGAATTATTTTTGTTTTGTTGTGTTAGTTTGCGGCCTAGGATGAACATAGGGGGTATTAAAAATTGGTATATTCAAAAAGTGGGCGTGGCAAATTTTTTCCTTTAAAGCACAATATCTCGCAAAATTGTTGCACTACAATATTAAAATTTGGTATATGGTCATATATTACCAATGCCGTATGACTACAAACAAATGGCGAGGATCAAAGAAAGGGGCGGAGTACCTCCCATACAACCCTAATTTTGTTTGCTCTCTATCTCTGAAACTATTTGCCCTACAGCACTGGGATTTAAGATGAAGTCATATGATATCAATTCAGCATAACTGTATAAAAATCAGCAGGGTCCACAAAGGGGGTGAGGTAGCTCCCATACAACCCCTAAAATTCGGTTGAAGTCATCAAAAGCGAATCATATATTCAAAAAAAAAAATTTCGTGAGTAATTGTAAATACTCGAAATGATTTTAATCCAAAACTTAATTTTGGTCGGCACGAAGTTTGCCAGGTCAGCTTGTAACATATAATAAGTTATTTATTTACTTGTCTAGAGAAAGTATTTTTTAGAGTCAAACATATTATTTGAACAAAAACATTCTCAATACAAACTTGACTACACATACAATATTGTTGGTGTTCCTATATATAATGAATATATACAATATATACAATATATTATTTGTGCTTTTCTCAAATAAACTACAATATTATTTGGTCCAATTAAAATGAAGTATTCTCTAGAAATAATTGTCTTTCCTTGTAATTTGTACATTTTTACATTATTGGTAATAACAACAAAGCACTGTATGCGATCCGCCTCCAACCCTTGCAAGCGGTTGGCTCGCGCATATCTCGCCGACAAACTGACAGCGCGGAAAGTTAAAAATGTCTGCTTATCAAATTACAAATTTAAAATCCGCTGCTAATTAGGCAGGAAACAAATCGTGCATTGTTGTTGTCACTATTGTTAATGCTGCTGTTGTTGTTGTTGTTGTTTCCCCCCCCCCCAACCCAGTCGAATGTCAATTTGGCATCACTGGCAATAATTGTGCTGAATTATGCATTTAGTTGCAAGTGTCGCATTTTTGTTATTCGTTTCGTTTCGATTCGAATCGTTTTTTTTTTGTTTTTGTTTTTGTTGTTTTTGCATTCATTCGGCAGCTATTAAAAATGTTTGCTTATTCAGCGCTTTTTCATTTGAAGGCGTGGAATTTATTTAATTTTATAAATATTTCCCATTGCAAATATATTTGAAGTTTTCGCAGACAGTTGAGGTTTGTCATTTTATGCATGAGAATACGACCACACACAACTGACGGAAGCACTGCTCAGCGGAAACGGAAGTGGATGTGAAAGCGACTCGTTGTGGTGTTTCTGGTCGTATGCAGTGGTAGCATAGCTTACAATTTATATAATATGCTGAATTTAATATAGTATTTATAAAATTTTGGTTTTAATAAACAAACAAAAATTTCAACCGACTAGTGTTGTATAAATCCGAACGAATAATGGTAAATATTAAAAGAAATGCATCATTAAATGTATATGTATGTGTATATAAAAGTAGTAAAAATTTTATGAAAACTATTTATTACGCAGATTTTTCGATTGTTATCATGTTAACATCAAAAGTTGCACAACTCAAAATATAGAATTTTTTCAGAAAACTCAAAAAAAGCAATTGCATCATAACAAATCGGACTTTTGCTTTTTGGTAGAGATGATCACCAGAGTTGTATCACTTTTAAAGTGCTTTCTCGATGTATGTTGATTTTGGTTATCATTGAAACCAAACGCAGGTCGATGTTAAACAAATTATTTTTACTTTTATACGGAAATGTGGTTATAAATCTAAACTTAATTATCGCTTTTGGTACGAATTTACCGAATTTACTTTGGTAATCGGTATTTAAGTATATTAATCAGAATATTCACAATATCACAAAAACAAATAAGCGAAATTTTAAAATAATGAAAATTCAGCGCTTTTAATAAAGCAACACTGACACATCTCATATGACACGCTTTTTGTTCATTATTGCAAAATATATTTTACAAAAACGGTTGCAATCATACCACCACAATTTAAACATGCACACATACATACAGGGTCCTATAGTGCATATTTTGTGCAAAGAAAACTCATGTTGATTCCCTTTGTTGAGTTAAAAATAAATACAAAGTGCAGAATAGATTGACGTGAAAATTTGGTATAAATTAATAACAAAAAATTATTATAAATTAATAATTAATAAAATAATGTAATATAGTATTATAAAAAAAAGACCGTAGCCAGTCCAGTTGTCCTCAGAAATATTCGATTATTGCCTAAGTCTTACGTTGTGAATTCATTTCTTGGGAATTCAAATATTTATGTCTCGAATTAGTGTCTCATATTTGCTCTGGCGATTATATTTCTTCTTTTTAAAATATTTACATTGAGATTATTCTCATTCTGTTTAGATCTTCCTTGAACTTACAGTGTCCGATCAAAAACTCGCTTAATGTACTCAATTTTTCGACAGGCCAATTAAAAACTTACAACTTTTACTTAAAATGTTGAATTTGACATGCTTGTCCATTTAAATGAGAATGGGCTGAACTGTCTTATACATTTTAAAACAACAACAAAAATATTTACCAATTTGCTTTTGTAGTTGCCCAGTCAGTATTAATTTAGATTTTCTAAGACATGGATTGTTATTAAAAAGATCCTGTCTCTTTTTTCTTTCTCGTTCTTTATAAACTTCTCCCATACATTTCCTCCTATACCACAACAAATTTCAAGCCCTATCATTGCCGTTGAGGCATCTTTTCTAACAAGTTCGTCAGCTTGTTCATTCCCTGTATCCCTATATGTCTGTAAACCAAGCAAAGGCTGATTTTTTTAATTCTTAACTAACTGATTTAGTTTTTGTAGATAGTCTCATACTAGCTTGGAGTCAACTTCTTACGAGCTAAGTGTTCGAATGGCAGCTTGACTGTTATATGTTCAATGTATGTATGTCTCGAATATAAATAGTTAAATATTTAATTCTTAAAAACAAAAATTTTGTATGTATAATATAGTAGTATTAATTTAAAATATTATATTTTCTATTTTAAAAGCTAGACCCTGTATCAGAAGAGCGGGAATGGCGAATCAGACATGATACACCCACACATCGAATCGATATGTTTTTGGACTTTACGTGAGCAACAAATAAAATATCATATACGCGCAATTTTCGCAT
Organism: Suillia variegata; assembly: GCA_949127995.1. Classification (NCBI taxonomy): domain Eukaryota; kingdom Metazoa; phylum Arthropoda; class Insecta; order Diptera; family Heleomyzidae; genus Suillia; species Suillia variegata. The sequence continues at coordinate 31,165,063 of OX421843.1, read as the reverse complement.
TAACAATCAGCAACACAACACAACGCAACGCAACAACAAAAACAATAAAAACAACAAAAATTAAAACAACGGCAAAAGCAACAGCGACAGCGGCACAAAAGTGACAAGTGAAACGTCCGATTATTTGCAATAATTTACGAAAATTTTTCACAAAAATGCGCATCGTTTTATTTAATTCCAAGCGTGGAGCGGCGCGGCATGGCGCAGTGCATCCTGGCGGCATTTTTGCATTTGGCAGGCGGATGTAGGCTTCCACTTAAATGGCTGCGTTTCCGCTTGTCGCTGTTTGTTGTTGCTGTTCTGTTCTGTCCTGCTGATGCATGATTATTTTATTTTAATATGGTTTTTGTGTTGTTTATTTGGTTTTTGTTGTTGCTGTTATTGCTGTTGTTGTATTTTATTATTTATTTTATAATAATTGCTGTAGTAAAAAGCATTTCAACCAAATCAGCCGTCAGCAATTTTATTATTTTTCTGGTTAATTTCGCAATTTTAAAAGGCTGAGTACATACAAACATACATACATATCTACACAGTTGATGCCATGCCCTCTTCACGCCCTCGCTGATAATAACTTTGAGCATTGACATGCGCCGGCAGCAAGAGCAGCTTTTACTCAGCCCAATTAAATGCGAAATATTGTCAATTATATTATGAAAGATGCAATTGTTGAACATAAATAAACTGATTTCGATTGTTTTGTTATAACCATTAAATATGTATATTAATATATGTATCTATGTATACATATAAAAATGTATGTATGTCACTTTCTATTTTTCTTTGTACCCATTCTTAACTATTCATCTTCATTGCGATGAAATTTGTGGAGTTATTTTGATCTCGCCCGAGAAGATCTTGTACTAAAAAATGTCTGCCATGTCTAACATTTATTTCCACAAATATTGACATAGAGTGAAAATATTCAATAATTTTACTTCTAAATATCTAAAATCTGTTATCTTATCTGAGTTTGTATGAGCACTGTCGGCAAGTTCATCGAAAATGAGAGTGATTTGATCAATTCAACGCTCAGTTTTAGCAATGGGTTTAATCAATTTTACGCCCACCACCATAACTCAGATACTTGAAGAGTTATATAGGAAACATATGTTAGGTTGCGCCTGGACAGAAAAATAATAAACTATATAAGTATATAACTAAATAAGTTTGTTTACTCCTAAAAATAAAATAAAATTTGGTATCTGTGTTTGCATGGTCACTGCTGATTACTTTACCAAATGTGGGCGTGTTTGGATTAATTTAACGTCCACTTGGCTATCTATATGATAACTATAATTATCAATCCTGACATTAGAATAAGGGTAAAGCGGACTTTATTAATAAACAATATTTACAACACGAAAAATAAGTAAAAGATTTGAGTTAGCATATTTAAACTGTTACGAATAAAAAACCCATACATTTTGACTTAGGTGAGATAATCTACGATTTATGACATATTAGAGAGTACTTATTTGATTTATTTGTGAGGCTATTTTTAGGTTTCAATATATATACATATATATGCTTAATATATACATATGCTTGAACTGGATCTTTACGAATTTTGAAGCTATTCTAAAAGTATTTAACTTAAATCTATTAAAACGTTAAAAATCCAATTAAAATGGTACAAATAAGTTCATTTACATATAAGTATAAAATAAATGTATAGTCTTAATTGTCTGAAGCACTCCCCATAAATCATCATAAAGATTTAAAATTATTTCAACAGTTTTTTGTTAAATATTAAATTGACTTACTGTGATTCATTGACGAGTAGCGAGTATGAATCACAATCAAGCACAACATTTTTACTCAACTGCATTTTAATAATTTTATTCCTATAATCAGACGACTTTAAAAATTATGTTTAAATTAAAATAAACAAAAACATGGGATCAAATAAATGTAAACATTGAAACTTGCTACGATCTGTAAACAAACAGAAGCATTTACCCACAAAGTAAAAAAGAAAAACAAAACCCTCAAAAAAACATCAACGCACCCAAAGAATGCCAAAAAAGACGTCTATGATGAGGATAAGCATGAGGACGAGGACGAGGACGATAACGCCTAACCCCTTTTAAATACTTTAATGCAATTCAAACAATTTCCATTTGTCCAGAAGTCATTAATCATTCGCACGCTGCTGCACGAGCAGCGACGAGCACAAGCGTCACTGCTCATTGCCAATGGGGAATATTAACAGCAAATACACACAGAAGTCCGCTTGCACACTGATGAAACTTTGGCAAAAGGACACATTTCTATTTCTACTTTTTTTTGTTTTTGGTTTTGGTTTCTTTTTTCTAGATTCCTTCTTACGGTACGGGAAAATGTGTAATTTTATTTTTAGAAATCCATTTTTTATCCATCGAGCTTAAAATACGAGTAATCTCGCAAATGGGAAAAAGGAAAAAAGAAAATGAGGCAAAAAAAAAGTAACGCTTAAAAATTAAAGCGGTGGCAGGACCGAGAGGACACACTTGGCAGAGACAATGCAATGTCCTGGCGTAATTGGTGGAAGTAAAAGAAAAGCCAAATATGAGATAAAAAAAATGCAATTCGGTAAGGGAACATTGGTTAAATAAAGTAGAGTGCAATCTCACAATTATATATTGAAATCCTGAAATCCAGATATGTCCACATTTGTTAAGAAATATTTTGTTTTATTGATCAGATGTACGACGCAGTCTAAGGATAATTAATGATGAAATTAAAAATAAATTTAAAAAGTATTTCAACTCAAGTCAGTTTTATATACAAAATATTTATTGTAAAGTTGTTCTTTAAATTGTATTATTGATATTATTGTAATAAAAAATTGTTTGTCTGTCTGTCTGTCATAATTTCTTGTCAACACGAAGCGAGAGAACCGTTGGAGATATTGAGCTGAACTGATTAGATTTTGGAGCCAATCTGCCCATGACCACGTCAATGTTACAAAAAATACTGATTTCATGTTAATACGATATCTTGAGAACCAATGGAGATATTGGGTTGTACACAATTTTCTGTTACGCTTGAGAAGAACTGATTTATGATTTTAAAATATTTATGAACCACCCTATCATGATTTATCAAATTTGGTTTTTACAAATATAACATATATTTTTTGTTTAAAATAAATTATTACATTTGTAAAAAAAAATCATATTCATTTTTTATTTGATTGTGATATTTACGAATGTGGTACATTTAAATTAGTCATTTAGACCAACTACTTACTTATTTTCACTTATTGTAAAGTCTGTTTTAATAAACTATGAAATTATCTGTATAATAAATATAAGAAATAGAATAATATTAACTTAAAACAACAATTGGCCTATTCCCTTAAACACGAAAGTGCCTCAAAAACCTCGAAACTTTGCGAGTTTTCAAACCTGGAAAAAGAATTGTAAAAATTGTATGAAATATTAGTCGCGATAACAACCTCGCAAAGTTTCTAGTATTTTTCAGTGTTGCGTATATGTAAAAAAAAATACTACTAATGCCATACTTGTTAAAATCGAAACAAAAGTTAGACAATTCTACGAAAGTTGGCAACGATAAGAAACAATAGGTTACTAATTTAAAACAGCTGCAGCAACAAAGAAGTACGAAAGTAAAAAAAATTGTTTGTATAACTAACAACTAATCTGATGTTTACATTTACAAAAATCACTAAATTGGCATATTGTATAATACAACGAAACAATGACTGAACTGTCAAATTGCAATAATTGGATTCGAGGTCGTGCAAAGGTGCATTCCCGAAAAGTGGTTTGCCACTTTTCAATGATAAATTTTCTGATCTATAATTCTTGAATTAAGCCAATATCTCAATCGATCTTAATCTCAGATTATGATTATGAAATTATATACGATATGATAACTTTATTTAACTTGGTATTTATGATGTCATATTGATTTGACACTTAGCAAAGTATATATAAAATTTACATCAACTTTGAATTGTTAAACAACAATTTAATTGTTTATATTATATAAATTGTGTATTTTAAGTTGTAAGATGTTGTTGTCAGTTGTTTACTTTCTTGTGGCTATTCTATTGCACCACCAGATCACCCATCCATCAAATTAATCAAGAAATACCATTGCAACAATAGCAGCTCTACAACAATGTTAAAACCTATTAAACAAGTTTGTTTTTTTTTTGGAATCCAATACACTTCAGAGAGCCCCAGCAGAGGACCACACTCTTATTAAATGCAGTCGAGCATGCGAAGGAAATTAGTTCACCTTGACGCTTGACTGCGTCCGAATAGCGAAAAATACGCGTGAACGGAATAAAATTCCAAAATACCAAAGGATGCTAACGGATGTAGGAAAACAAGCCAAGCAACACTTGGCCAAACTGGCAGAACGACTGACGGGCGACACGGAAAATGAACAGAAACAAAAGCGCCAGGCGGAAAAGGATCAATCGCCATGTTAAGCTATTGTTTGGCAGCAGCAGCATCAGCATCAGCACAAGATGAAGAAGATAATCATGAAGAAGAAACCTTACATGAAGCAGTGGTTGTTCCTGATGATGATGATGATGATGAAGATGATTCCTAATGATTACAAACCATGTTCATAGCGTAGCTAAATGCTGCCAAACTAATTCACATCGTATTGAATTTATTTACAAATGTTTTCCACACAAAATTTATTTATGAGTTTGTTGTTAGATACTTCACAAGATTTCGATGGTTCTGTCGGTGTTATTCGTTGGCGTCTCTATTGGATGCGCAGAAACAATGGCGGCCCACAGAAGCGAAGCGCACTCAAGTGCAAACGGAAGTTGTACGCAAATTGCCGGCAGAAACTTTTCTTTGGCAGGAGTTTTTGGACAACACGCCGAACTGACAACGATAGCGATGGATGATGAAGTTTCCCAAAAGCGCAGATAGCAGGAAATCGGTGTGCGTAGAAAGTTTTTATGCCACTATGTTGCAAAAGGACACAAGAAGAACTCCAAAGAAAGGAACAAGAACAAGAAAAGTGACAGGAAATCAGCGATTAAGGCTGAGTAGTTGCCACTTCTTTCGTGTATGCAAAATGGCTACAATGGGCTAGCAAAATGAAAGTAAGATAGTGTAACTGTGCGAAAATTAATTGCTTCTCAGAAAGTTTCAACACTGATAGCCAAACACTTGAAGCTCTGGCATGCGAGATGATGTAATAACGTCAGATATACTCGTATATCGGAACGCTGGAAGATAGTAGCCAATTGATATAATAATGACGTGGTGTGGAGTCGTATCTGCACCGATACGACGGCAGTTTTCAGCTTCACATTTCAAACAATTTAATTGGAAATGAATCTATCACAACAAGTTTAAATAACTACAACAAAAATGTTAGATCAAAGTTTAAAATTGAAGCAATACTTGAAGCAGAAGTGTGCAAAATATATGAACTCATCCTTATTTCCATTGTAGTTAATCCTTTAACAAACGAAACAGTTAAATAAAGTACATATATATAAGAATTGTAAATATAAAAATTGCCAAAACCATTAAACAACTTTTAAAACTGTAATCAGAAGGTAAAATTGTCGGAAAAAAATATAAATGTTAATTTAAAAAATGTAATTGGCAAACTTCTTCATTTGTTTACTATAGAAATTTTAACTCGCTCGTTACATTTTTAACGAAGTTAACTTTTCAATGAAATTAACAACATGAAAGAGTCGTAATCTTACAGTAAAATATCATTCACAATATATATTATAAATCAGTTTTTCATACATATGTATATACATATATATGTACATACATATAATAATAAAAAGTGATCAAGTTTCTCCATACTGTCATGTCTTCCATTTTTTCTGCAGTTGTAGTTCTCTCATTGCTGTAGATTGGTTTCGACGGCAATTATGCGCAGCAACATTTTTATATGCAATAGCAATCATGCCGATCATGTCCAGCAATAGTACAATAACAAAAGCAACAACAAAAACAAAAACAACATTAGCAATAATAATATCAACAATAATAACAACTTGCATTTGGTCTCCTCTCCTCCGGCATCATCTCTTGCATCTTCTACTCCATCCGCTGGTTGATCTTTTGAGCCAATGGCAATTTTACTTGTAATCCTTGTAGGCCAGGTCTGGTCAAACTGCCAATTTTGTTTTGGCGTTATAATTTCAACGCAGCTCAGTGCAATTCGGTTGAGTTCGGGTCCGTTGATCTGCTGGATGTGATCAGCATCATTGATCTGTTCGTTCATGGCCGATGCTGCTGCTGCTGTTGCTGTTGCTGGACTTGCTGCATTTGTGCAGATCGTATGTTGCTTGCCTTTCGCAGTTGTTGTTGTTGTTGATGTTGATGTTGATGATGATTTCTTGCCACGCCTCAAATGATTTCAAACTCATTTTTCATATGAATTGCATTTTAAATTGAAAACATTTTCTTCTCTGATTTTGGTCTCGGCAGCATTGAGTGTTGAGTTACGAGCAATGATCGGTGCTGATAATACTCTGTAGCGTGTTTTCTTACATATGTATGTGAAGATGGTTTTGAATCTCAGTGTGACAATTAAAACTTCCAGATGTTTAGTATTGTTTATATTGTATTTACATCCGTTTGCAAATTATTCGAAAACTTAAACTTGATTCAATTTGGAAGTGCATAAAAATGCTTTATGGTTTTTTTCTTTGTTAATCTCCTTTTTAATTATACTATAATACAAATGTGTGTTGTAATTTTTTTTAATGATTTTCTTGTAGTAAAAAGTTTATAATGAAGTGGAATTTAAAATATTAATAATTTATTTATCGTGCTTTCGAGTCGATACAAAATGATGAAATGAAGAAAATATTTTTATTTTTTGCAAATACATATGTATGTGATTATTATAAGTAAGTCAAAACGATTCAATGAGAGCAAGTAGTTTAAACAACAAGTTACTTAAATACAACAAATTTCATTTAAATATTTGTATATTATTAGGGGTATTTCCTGAAACATGAAATCTCGAAAACTCGAAAAGCTCAAAAAGTTGCAAGTCACTTTTCGGAGACACTCCTGCACTTTCACGATCCGGAAAACATTCTTGAAATTCGGCAATTTAACAGTTCTGTTAGCTGTTTTCATAGTATAGCTTAAACTAGTGTTGCCTAATGTAATTTTAACTAAATACTTCCTAATGTAATTTGTTTAATATTATTGTCTTTTATTTATGGTTTTAGCAAGTATTGAAGCTGTGAAATATTTATTACAAACAACTTTTTGTAATTATGCTTTTTTACAAGTTTTAAAGTATTAACAAAATTTTACATTTTTTACTATTCAATTTTATAAAGTAAAAAAGTTTACTTTTTTCATTGCATTATTAGTTTTTATTACATCCAAGCAACACTGAAACATACGAAGAACTTTTCGATACTCTTTTCGAGACTAATTTTCTTCTAATATTTGCGAGGCACGCGAAAACTTTGTTTCATAAATTTTTTTAAGTTCTTTTTCCAGGTTCGAAATTTTGCGAAGTTCCGAAGTTTTTGGAGGTATTTTCGTGTTTAAGGGAATACCTCTAATACAATCATTTTTTGCCACATGAGTTATTATTTTGACCAGAGCTACTTTCAAAAATCAATCCACTAGATATTTTGAACTCAAAATTAAGTTTTCTATGTTCTATGTTAAAATTTTCTGAGACCACAAAAATAATTATCGAAAATTTTTTTAATAATCTCACACCAATTCATGTTCCCAAGGTACACCTATATATGAATTGGTATGCGTATATCAATCGTTTGCTAAAAAATTGATAATTTCGAAAACTTTGCAGACACCATAAACAAAAACAACAACAAAAATTAAAAAGTTAAAAAGCAGACCAAAAAGTTTTGTAAGCGATAAACATGCGACACGCTATACTGTCAACAGGAATACTCACATACGCATACACTCACAAGTGCACATATACGAGCACATACACTCAGACCTATTTGCATATATATTTTCGGGTGAACCTGACTTTTATGGAAACTAAATTTAAAGGTGATCAAATTTGTTTACAATAGCAAACGGGAAATAAATTTTTTGGCTGCTATAATTAAGGGAATTAGTGACCAATCCATTTCATTTAACAAGAGTTTTTTTTAAACTCAAGTAGATTAATTTAATTTCGGACTTAAAAATGTTCTAAAATACAAAAAAAAAGATATAAGATACAATTATGAAATTAAAAGATACACCCGAATAAAAAAAACAAACAATTTTTTTGTTGGGAATTACTTTTTTGCGAAAAATGGAAAATTTTTGCCCAAAAGCTTTCAGCACGTTTCGCACTTGTTTTGTTAACAAACACAACAACAACAACAACAACAACAAAAACAATAGAGATTGCTTATCTTTCAGATGTGCTCATAAATTTGTAGCAGGCTTACCAGCACACAAACACACACGAAAAGGCTCAAATGGCGTAAACAATATTTCCACGACACGCCGAAAAAAAAAACAAAACTTAGACGAAAAGCGCGTAGCTATTTTTTTTTTTTGTTTTTGTTTTTTTTTTGTGCGAAAAAGCTTTATGTTGTGGGTGAGTAGCGTTGAGTTTGGTTGGATGAGGGATAGCAAGGGGAACGGGGGGTCGCGAGTCTATTTGTACGTGGCCTATTTTGCGTGTGCCATTTTCAATGCCAAACATGAATAATTCAGCAGGCACACACATCCGCTCACAGATCACATGTGAGTGTGTGTGTGTGTTGTGTGCTTATGCACATATGTGCGTCAAAGTTCATGCATTTGCTTGTGTATGTGGATTAGAAAGTAAAAAAAGAAAAGGATAACGAATTTCGCAAATTGTTTATGCGTGTTTTATCATTAAAAGGATTTCGTTTTTGTCATTTCTATGCAAAGTAGCTGGCTGCGAAAGCGGAATTCTCTCAGGAATATCCGACGATAAAATGCCAAAATTTCTGCGAAAAATTTATGAAAATCTGGTGTGGATTTTTTTCGTTTTTTCTTTTTTTTTACAAATATTAGAAATGTGATAACAAGTTTTTGAGTTGGTGGTGAAAATATTTACACATATGCGTGGATTGTCAGCTACACGCAAAACAATTTCGAATCAAATTGGAAATGGTCTTATAGATTGTTGTTATTTGTATATTATAGCCAACTAAAAGATTTATAAGAAAGATGAATGATATCATCAAATCTTTGTTATATAAAATTTGTGCATGCATATATCTCAACATATACACAAAATCAGTCAATTAAAAAACTATATTGGCAAATTTTTAAAAGCTTTCAACACAACCAAATATTCTTAAGTTATATGAATAGGTAAAATAATTTAGTAATTTAATTTAGTTGTACTTATAAACAATATGATATTATTGGCATAATAATTTAGTAGTACTGATTTACTACCATTAAATATATTAAAGTTAATAAACTAAATAATTTTCCAGTGTACTTACATACAACTTTTTTTACACCTTACGCAAAGTACGCTCACTTATCATTTCCAGTTTTACACTTTTAAGCGGCGCAGTTCCCACCGCAGTTCCTCCTAAAACATTTCAGTTTGATTATCCTCGCACTTTATCATTGCGTGTTAAAATTCTTTCAGAAGACACAACACAAACGAGCACACACTCTCGTACTCGTACACCCACACACTCGCATGCACTCAGGCATAAGACAAAGGAAAGAATTACATATTTGCGCAAAAATCGCGAAATTTGCGGCGACATTTTTACGCGCTCAAATTAATCGCCGCAGAAGCGTATTCGTGCGTATGCCACGCTGCACGTTCCTTCTTGTGCAGCTTTATCTCATTTATTATCCTTTCAGCAGGATATAAGCTGTCTATGTATGAGCGTGTGTCAGCCTGTCTGTGTGTTGCATTTCTGCCATATGCGCTTCAACAATTTCAGTCGCCACAAATTTTATTCTTATGCAATTTGAATATGCACTACAGTTTAAGTTTATTTGATATAAATTTGTTATTCACAATTACATCTAAACCGATTTAATTATTAAATATTGAAATTTTATTTTCATATACATAAACTGATACAAATTATGATAAATTTATATACATAAAATAAGGTTTTAGTAGCCCATAATAAATTCAAAATAATCAAAAAATAAAAAAATATATGATTTTCTATTTTAGATATTCAGGATCTTGCAATAAAAGAGCTTAAAAACAAAAACCGATAAATCGTTAAAAATCGTTATTGTGAAAAATATAAAAAAAACTGATAACGTCCTGGGATTTAACTTCAAACCATTTCTCTTGTTTCGAAAACAAGTTCCTGAAAGTTATATTAACTGGTCAAAATTTCATTTTTGATTAAAAAATTTGCACATAAATTTCGAAAAAAGATTTGAAATTATTGTTTATAGCAGTTTTTAATATTATTTTTAAGCGTTTCAATGAGTTTCTACTTAATTAAGGACTTTATAAGTTTTCAGAATAAATTACCAGTTGGATATTTTGTTTCCAATATCATTTAAACATAAGAATTTTGATATTTTTAATTTTAAAAACCAAAAAAGTATGTTTACAAAATCCGATGGTAATGTTATCTCTACATTAACATTACCATCGGATTTTGTACCCATTTACTCTATAAGTTCTGGATTTAAAGCTCCTCAATTGTAAAGGGTTTTTTAATAAGAGCGCTACAAAAGTTTTTTTAAATAAAACAAAAACGGTTTTGGTTATCATTGAACGGTAGCGATTCCCATTCACGGTAACGTGCCGGTCTTGATCATCATGAAAGAAGTACGGCCCAATGACGCCGCCGGCCCATAAACCGCACCAAACCGTGATTTTTTCGCGATGCAAAGATGACTCATGGAGTACGTGTGGATTCCTGCCTGACCAATAACGCATATTTTGCTTATTGACGAAGCCAGAAATGAGCCTCATCGCTGAAGATGATTTTTCGATGAAAATCCGAATAATTTTCAAGTTGTTGCTCAGCCCAATTCACAAACATACGACGCTTCTGGTGGTCAAGCGGCTTCAGTTCTTGCGTCAATTTAATCTTGTAAGGATGTAGGCCAAGATCTTTCGCCACAACGACGTCACAGAGATGTCCAACGCTTGAGAACGACGTGTGAGAGACACATTTGGGCTTTCTTGAACTGAAGCCTCAGCGGCAGCAATATTCTCGACACTATGGGCACTTCTTTGTCTCACTGGCACGGGAACATTTTGTGGATTCAAATTTTCCACTAGACGCTCAATTGTTGATCTGGTAGGACGATTAAGACGACCATAAATTGGACGTAGCGCTCATAAAGTTGAGGCCACTGACTCCGAATATCGGTAGTAAATTTTAATAATTTCGACTCTTTGTTGGCTCGTATATCTTTCTATGATAAAATGGCAAACCTTACTGAAGAGAAATGTCAAGAGAGCGGAAAAAATATGGCGTCCATTGCTGTCTCTATTGGTCTACTTTTGTAGAGTCCCTTTTGAAAAACCCTTTAATTACTTTTTCTCAAATTTATTTGTCTTTTAATATCAAAACTTTATTTTATTTTTTGCTTAAATCAAGTCCCTTTCCTACTTTAATAAAATTAACTTCTCCATTTCAGATATTTCTTTTTAAATTTAAACTGTAATTTGTTCAATGAATTTATTAATTTTCTAGTTAAAGCTTGAATATTTTAAATAAATATCTACATTAAACTAAGAGTAACTACTTCGAAAAACCCAAGTCTCCAAATTTTGTATCAGAAGATTTTCGAAAACTTCAACCCCTATCCGGAAACATGTACTCAAGCAATTTTTGTGTCGTTGACATTCAATCACAAAATGGCGTTTTCTTGTCAACGTCGTCCGTCAGAACACTTGCCACTCTGCCTCGTCGACATCGTCTTCTTCTGCTTTCCGTTTTTCATCTGGTTTTGCCGTTTCCTTCACTGCTAACAAGCAAAACAAACGCCCACTGGGGAAAGTGCGCCAAGCATAATTTAACCAAACCGCCAGCAACAACAACAATCAGCAACATCAACAGTAACAGCAAAACTGAAACAACAAATGCGCTCGTAAAAATGTGCAAAGTCCAAGACTGTCAAATAATTCCAGAGCGATAGAAGCCCATTTCATGTTTATTTTGCAGGAAAAAAACAACAGCGACAAGATATATTTGCATATGCTCAGAGCCGCTATTAGGCTGGTTTCGGAAATTTTTTATTTAAATAAATGTAATTTTAATAAAAAAAACATAAACTTGGCAGTTTTATCCATGTAGTATTTTTTAACAGTCGTAATTCAAATTTGAATGGCTCTAATGATAACACAAGATAGTTCGCTATTATTTTTTTCTCTGCCTTAGAGTGTCCCAAAAAAAATCGTCAGTTGCCGCTGCTTTGCGCATTATATTTCAGATGGCTTAATTAATCGATACCAAGATTGCCAATCAGGTGGTCCCTCTACCTAAAATGTAGTCGTCCTCTTTTGCGACCTTTACCAATAAGCTAAGTGTCTTCGCCGAAGCATCCTCTTCCACTCGCTCGACATGATCTGACCAGCACAGGTGATGGATCGTAATGGGTTCAATAACACCAATATCAATGTAAAGCTCATATAGCTCATTTAATGTGCCATCGACGCAAAGTGGACAATTTTTTTATTATTCTTCATATTTTATCTAAGGCATCATTTGAAAAAATAATAAATCCATTGCCAGTCTAATGCATACAAGTAAATGCATATGTGCATCCATTTCTCTGCATGTACATGTACGTATAACCGAGTATGTTTGTCTGTAAGCGGCAACAGCATATCAACAGTCGCGCTCGGTTCCGCTGCTGCTGCTGCTGCATTTGTATGTGACAAATGGAGACGCGCTTATTTTGGCATTTCGCCTTTTGTTGTGATTCGTTTCATTTCGCCTCTATCGTCCTGTCATGTTTTTTATGAAATGTCGAGTGCAACGAGTCAAAATGCTTGCAACACGAACAACTGGTGTTACGTACGTGTTGCTGCTGCCACTCCGATTTTGTTGGTGTTGTTACTGTTGTTGTTGCTGTTGTTGTTACTGTTGTTGTGCTTTGAATGGTGGTTGGCGTCATTTGCATAGTTGGCGCTTTTGGCTAAACTTCCGCTTCTTTATTTCCTCTTCATGTTTGGCGTCCATTGCATCAAAATGTGGTATCGTAGCGCTCATAAAATATAATTATCTGCAATCCGACACGCCTATTTAATGTGCAACACAGTGTTTTGACACACACACTTTCCACCATATACCAATCTTGCGTAACTGCTGGCCGCTCCAAGGAAGGTTAAAAGTCACGCAACCACAACCCTTTTTAAATAATTTAAATCTAAGACAACGATTGAATTCTCTTGTTAGATTAGCCCCTTCAAAAAATTTAATTCATTTTTAGTTATTTTCTCACAATTAATAATAAAAATATAGTTCGAAGGAAAAAAACGGTCATTCGGAGTTTATCATAAACTAAATTAATTATTATAACCTGAAAGCAGAATAATTTCAAGCAGAGGTAGTGGATAAAAAAAAGGTAAAAATTGTGATTATACTCATGTTTTAGGCCAATTTTATATTAGGTGTACAAATAAGTTTCCGCCGTTTTTGTTAATAAAATAATATTTAAACGATTTTAAACGATGTGAGACTGCTTGCTGAGTGACTTCTAAACTAAGTGCAAGTTCCTTTTGTGTTTGAGACGAATCTTCACCCAATAATTTCTCCAAATCTGCATCCTCGTAAATTTTCGGCCTTCCACTGCGTTCTTTGTCTTTTATGTCAAAATCACCTTTTTTAAATTTTTGAAACCACTCACGACATGTTCTCTCACTCAAAGCATCCTCATTATATGCTTCTACGAGCAATCGATGCGACTCAGCAGCAGATTTATTTAAATTAAAAAAATTAATTAAAAGTTCCCGCAAATGACACTTAGTTGGCTCAAATTGAGACATTTTTAGATGAAGAAAAATATATGATGCTAATGCGAACTTAATAACATGATAAGGTTATGTTGTTCTGGAATAAACAAACTAATTTTCAAGTAGGTTACCATCTGCGAATTCCAACGTAAACCTCGTGCCACGCCATCTTTCTCAAAACGGCGGAAACTTATTTGTACACCTAATAATTTGGCTACTTGGTTACTTACGTACATACAAGTACGAGGGTGGTCCGATAGGAACTTAGCCTACAAAAGAAAAACAAAAAGTTTTGGATAATTGGCTATATATATATTTCAACATAGTCTCCTTTTAGCTCGATACACTTGAAGATGCGATGCTCCAACTTCTTAAACCTGTATGAAAAATAGGTTTCCTCGAGGTCTGCGAAGTAGGCCTCCGTCGGGCGGTAAGTCTAAGTTCTTATCGAATACATATATAAGACGATAATTAGTCATTGTGGTGAAAGTAACATTTTCTTTATTTTAAGAAGTTAACTTCCATAGTACTTCCTATAACAATAATATCTGCAGTATTTATAACAAAACTTAAGATCATGTTCTTAACAGATTTTAGATCCGGGGCTATGTCAATTGCAACTTATTTAATTGACTACCAAATTAAAGAAAAGAACTTATAACCGACGAAATTTGAATTAACATAAGTATAATATATTTAAACGGATATCAACGTTTCCGTATTGGATTTATCTTTCGCATTTTGGCTAGGTGGTTCGGTTGCTTTAAACGTTTTTTTTTTAAACGTTTAAAATTTCCCTTGGTGCAATTTCTCTCATTTTTATTAACTTCAAAGTGAATAGAATAACTTTTTAAATAAAACAACGTAACCAAAATCTTTAGATGTCAAAATTTTTAAAAAAGCTTTTCATTGATTTATAAATTTTATTTTTTAGTCATATTTCTAAATTCAACTTGATATGATTTACTTTCACAAAATAGAAGTAAAAATTTCATAAATTGCCTTTAACTTTTATTCAGCTATGCGACATGGAAGTTAAAAATGTTAACCTTATCTTAATAAGAATCTAATCAGAAATCTATAAAGAAACTTCCATTCGGTTCAAGGATCTTAATTGCAACATTGATCATCATATTGTCTTTTCAATAAATAAATTTTTTCATTTTTAAATTGATTTGCTGAATACTCGTATCTCCTTATGTGCATTAAATCCGCTGATAAATTAAACAGAAACAAATTTTAATTTCGCTGCATTTTGTCTTTCGCTGGTTTGTCTCAAATAAACCTCTTGCTCAGTGTTGGTACAAGTATCTAAAACCAGCGCCTACCGACATGTTCTCTTGCACTCACATTGCGATAAGCGGTTTTCTTTTCTTCACAACGACAACAAAATACACCACAACAACATAAAACAGAAGAACAATAACTGCTGTTGTTGTTGCTGCTGCTGCTGCTGCTGCTGGAACTTTTGGTCACTAATACAAAAATGGCGCCCAATGTTAGCGGCCTCAGCGCATGTTGCATGTGGCGACCAAACATGGCAGTTCCACTGACGCCTCAAGTTGTAATAACTTTTTTGCGCTGCTTGCCTTGCTTTGCCTTGCCCTGAGTTGCGTTGCATTCGTATGTGATAACCCCAAACTACGAGCCTGCCTGCCTGGCCCTCTACCTCCGACTCCATTCTTTCCCTGCGAGCATATGAGCACACAGTGCTGCGCACAAGATTAGGCCATGTTTGTGCCACAAAATTCAAATCAAAACCTCAGCGCAGTGCTGCGTCTTTCTTCTTTTGGCTCGTTGGTCGCTATTGCTGCGGCCGCTACTCGCTCTTGCCGCATGCTTCTAATGCGCCCCTGTGTGGCATTTGCTGTGGACCTTGTCGGACGCGAACGAAGCTCCTTTTGGCTGCCGTCACAACTCAAAAATTTCAAATGTTGCAAATGTTGGAAATGTTGCGTGCCTCGCAGTCATCATCGCAATCGCATTTGAATGCAGTATTTTCATTTATTTTTTTTTTCTTTCCTTTCGGAGGGTTTGAGTGCATGTCATGGCAGCGCATAAATGGCGGCGTTGATGGCGTCTCTTTAGTTGTGGAGGCAAACTTCAGCGCGACATGCACTTGCCTTACTCGCTGTCGTTTTGATTGTTTTCGTTGTTATTGCTGTTGTTGTTGTTGCTGCTGCTGTTTTGCATGTTTTTCAGTTTTTGGTTGATTTTTTTCTTCTTTTTTTTCTTTGTTAGTTCTTTTTTGCCTAAATGCATTCTTATTTGTGCGCATTGTCCTGGCTGCGTAGGTCAGCTTTAAGCGATAAGAATGCACGCAATTTGTGGCCCAAGTCAAATTTCCTTGTGCATGCTGAATTATAGTTAATTATTCAACTTTTCGCTAGAGAAGTTGATAAGATAAAAAAACCTTATTTGATTTTTTGTTATAAATACAAGTTCAGAAAATGATGTTTAAACTTCACTTTAAAATAATCTAAGACTCTTAATTCAAAAACCTAATCTTTGCTTAAAACTAGAGATTAGATGTCTCATAGGACGAAAATTTATTAAAATATTTAACCAATCGATAATTTTTTTTTTTAATCTTAGCTAACTAATGTCCTTTTTGTATAAAACCAAATGCTATTGCAAACAAATAAAATAGCATAAAGTTGCGGATAGGCTACTCTGTCCTCTAACCCACTTATAATATGTCCTTTAATACAAACTTTGATAATATGATTAACTTAAACTCCAAAAACTATGTTCCTGCTTTTATTTCACTACTGAGCATGCTCGGTAGGCACCGAAAAAAGGTGGACTGATTCGGTGTATCTCTTACGTTGCTTATCTTGAGTCCAGATGAGACCATTTTCTCCTCAAATACCTTAGAATTTTCCCCAATCCGAGAAAAGGAGTCAAATATTAGTAAAACATAATAACTTTTTAAAAGTACCTGGATAATAAAAAATAATTTTCGATTACTTTTTGAACTGAAAAATGGTATCATTCAAAGTGTGATTAAATGAATCACAGACTTTTGTAAAAAAAATACTCAAGATCATATGCCACCATTGGAAATCTTGGGCTTGTGCATAAATTCCAAACAACTAAAATAAATTGTTAATCAATCGCCATTGGACTTAATAGGTTGACATTTATGACACTCTACAAGAAGTAGATAGAACAAACCTACACACTAACATTGATTTATTTTACTTAACAAAATCTAAATCATTTGAACTATAGTATCAATTGCATGGACAGTTTCAATTTTAATTTGAGTTGACCGCGAAGTAATTGAACTGCATTGAACTTAGTTTTATTGAAGGATTAAAATAGTCTTCTCTTAAATTAAAATAAAATTGAACAAAGACTTGTTTTGAATAGTTTGTACTAAAGACATAGTAAAGTGGCTTTTAAGACATCGAAATAAGTAAATATATCATTGCAAAACTTGGGTACGCTAAAAGAGATGAAAATGTACAAGTTTAGTCAGTTGTCATTCCTATTCGATATTTAATCTGACGCCTGTTGATCTATCCAAATCAAAAACTTCTTAATCGTATTGATGTACATATTTAAAAACTTATTTGAAGCAAGAAACGAGTTACGGAACAATGCGTCCTCTTCGGTGTTGTCTTGAGTGCCATTGGATATCTTGCATTTTAGGCATTATCGCGGCTCTGCTTGACCGCTCGCCACATTTCCATATTGTATTAACGCATATGTGGCTCATAAACAAAAACTTTATATGGTGGCAGAGGCAGAGAGCAGTGGCAGACAATGACTGCATGACATATAACACATAAGGCGCATTTTCCATTAGGCCACTCGGATGTAAGGGAAAGCACAGAAGCGATACAGTCAGCAGCTGGAGAGCACCCACATGAAAATAATGGTAAAATGCACTTTACCCATTTGAGGAAGCACAACGGCAGCGGAATATTTACAAAGCTAGTGAAGTCCACTCGAAATTAATTGAGTAAAGTTTTTAGGTAACATTAACGTTTCAAAACGAAAAAGGAAAAAATATTGGCAGTGTTCTTTTTAAATTCTTCTACTTTATAATTCAGTTAAAAATGCAACGGCAACATTTTGCGACACTTTCTGCCACTCTTGTTTATCAACAACTGTTGCCAACGCAGGCAGGCAGTCAGCCACGCCTCCTGCTACTAAAGAAATTCATACCGAGACAGCATTAAAATGCAAACCGAAATCATGGCAGCTGCATGCGCTTCCGTCTAATCTCATCCGAAACGACCAGAGCTACACGCGGCAGCAATTGCAAGTGTCACATTTGCTGTTGCTACTATAGCTGTGATGCTGTTGTTGTTGCTGTTGTTGTTGTTGTTGCTGCTCCGCTGGGTTGTTTGTCAACATTTTGTTGCCATTTTGAAAGATACCGCCATGCAAAGTTGTAGATAAAAACCACAGCAGCTTAACCCGCTTTTCTGTATATTTTTCTTTTTTTTGTTGGTTCGTTATTCTGTAAGAGAAGCAACTGCTGCTCCTGCTTTTGGTAAGCTTTCATAGTTTTGTAGCATTGAACTTCCGTTTCCTGGCAGATCTGCCACTGTGGTTGTTGTAGTTGTTCCTTTCGTTACATTTGTTGTTGCTGTTGTTACAACAGCGAATGTCATATTGTGCGGATGCAGCAGCAGAAATCCGTAGACAAGTGCGGTCATAAGCTCATCCTGCTGTAATGCGACAAAACAAACGCACGAAGAAATGTGGAAGAGCCAGTGCAAAACCTCAAGCATGCTTTTGTTGTTTTTGCTATTATTGTCGGATGTTTCTCCAGGGTAACAACAGCTGCGTCTGATTGCTAAGGATTTTCAAAATATTCCATAACCACAAATAGAAACTTTTTTTTTTGTTGAAATTTTTGCATTTCGTTAAAAATGGAAGATTCAAGCGGGAGCACATCTCTTAAGTTAAGTTAAGTTGGATTGGTCGCAAATTAATTTCAACCAATTTAAGTTTACTTATTGGAAGTCATAATGTTTATAATATGTATATATGTGTGTACTAACCAAATTCATTAATTTGTAGGCTGACCACAATTTGACAATCAAAAAAATCCGAGTTCATATTTCAGGTACCTGTGAACTTTACTGTTTAAGTTAAATGGCAAGTTCGAGTGTATCGACAAAATATCATTTTTGATCCGTGTTATTGTAGAGATAATTTACAATTCCACTTAAACTTATCTACTTTCCTGTATAAATCATATAAATGTCTTAACTTAAATTCTTGAATTCTTTTCCTCTGAGGAAAAACGCTTACTCCATTCCCTATCATATCATTTCCGCTAATATTTTAATTACGAATTCAACAATTCTTACTTGACTATTAAGATTATCTCTTTTTAATAAACGCAATTCACGACCAATCGACGATTATTTAAAATAGTTGTAAAAAATCTGAATGTATCCTAAAAAGCGCTTTGCAAGTTCATAATTATAAACAAATTTAACGGATATTTCATATTTTATTTATAATAAACAAATCAAAAAGTTTACGAAATTGTATTTTAGTATTGATTGTAAAATTTTTTTCAACACAAAATATGTCAGTTGCAGGGTAAACTTCTCACAGGAGTCTGTATATGTCCAACTGAAAATGATGTTAATAATGAATCCGATGATGCTTTTATAAGAAACAATATTGTTGATTATTAAATTTTAGATATAATTTTAATACTTCTTTCAATTATCATCATTATGTCATCTGTTAGATTTATGTTAGTCGCTCAAAGCAGTTTAGGATTCTCTATATGAATTATAAATATATTATTGAGACAAATATAAAAGTTTGATTAACATGCCTAATACCTTCTAGATTTGAAGGTGGTTCAGATATAACAGATTCTTCTGCCTCTACTACGGCAGATGAATAATGTGCAAAAGATTTTTAGGAAAAAAGGTTTTATATAATAATCAGCGATTAAGATTAATCGTATTCGTTCATAATTTAATTCGTTTTTATAACATCTAGTACATAGAAGAATGAATTCTATTTTAGAATAATTTTATTGTTTTATGTAGTATAGTAACCTTCACAAATATTCTTATTGGAGAACTTTTTTATAATTCAGATATACGAGTATGACCATATTCTATTTGAATTAGTGGTAATGTATTACTAATCGAACGATAAATGATTTATTTGAACTGGTTATATAAACCAAAAGTAATGATATATTGTTTTTAATTTTTTTATAAAGTAGTTCTTTCATTCGATTTTGCTTTTCCTAAACAACCACTAGGAAAATTGAAGGCAGACAGTCGAAAACTCACTGATCATTGGTATATAAACATAAATAAGTCAATGCATTTTTATGTATACTAGATGGAATGAAAAGTAACCTCCTTCACCGATCAATGCATTGCAATCTCAAAAAAGATTGTGGCGCCTTATATTCCATTCATATTTCGGCAGACATGTCAAATTTCAGTGCGATATAGCCATTTGTTTTGCAGATCTTCCGAAAAATTGCTTTTCAGACGGGATCAATGGAATAAGTGTATTTAATAAAAATAAAAAAATTTAAAAAAAAATTTGTTCATTCCCAAGGAGCTTATTACTAGTAAATACACACATTTCTGTTTCAGCTTTGAAACCGAACTTAATAGACTTTCCGTTTCGTGTGTGTTGGGTGTAGATACAATGAAATGGAGATTAAACATTTGATTAAATTATAAGTTAGAAAGATGTTTGCTCTGTGTTGGCTTGAAAGTTGACGAACACTTGGTAATTTCTTGCAACTAGTAATCCCAGGAAGTTAACTATTTCCAGTTTAAATTACAGCTTTCAAAATTATTTATCGACTCGGCAATTACTTAGATAAGAGCGTGACGCGATTCGCATGGCCAATGCAGAAAATGGAAGCCATTCAAAAACGATTATTTTGTGTAAAGCAAAACATGCAATCTTAGAACAATCCAATCAGTTTGTAATTTTCCAAATCAGGGTAATTTCTTGATACATTCAACAACAACAACAAAGAAATCGAAAAAAAAACATGAATCAAGGAAGCCCAAAAGGTTAAATTTTTGATTAAAATACAAAAACAAAACAAAAAGCACAGAACAGAATATAAAAATTACAACACTACAAGAAATTGGCAACTGCCTACTACCAACTGCAGCAATCCTCATAACAAAAACAACGACAACAGCAACAACAACAACAACAGCGGCATTTAAAGCAAAAACACAAATTATAACGAAAAGAGCTGAAAGTACCTTAAGCTACTCTGAAATCGCACAAAAAAAAGTGAAGCAGAACTTTCGAGCAATGAAGGCTTCCTTCCAATTCTGAATGCTGAAGGGACTAAATCGAGTAAGCCAACCAACCAGCCAGCCAGCCATGCAGCTAGCCAGCAATCGAGCGAACGAGCGAGCGATCGAGCGACTATCATCATTTTGGAAAATCTACCTTGAAGGTAATTATAGTAATTACTTCACGAATTGCAATGTTCCGAGTCGAGAGCAGTAAAGCAGGTAAAAGAAGAGGACGAAGATGAACGCTATTTGCTGCAACAACAAGAACAGCAATAACTGCAACGGCAACAGGAACAGCAACAACAAAGATGATGATGACGACGTGCGACCGCCTAAAACATCAACAGTTGGTCAAAAGCCTCTAAACACACACCGCCATATACACTCATACACACACACACATACATATACACAAACAAAATAAACTTGGTACTACCACTAAACATGGCGCAATCCTCAACCTCCTCATCACCGTCGTCTGCGTCGAACAGTGTTGATGCCTTCCTTGCTGCAGGCTGAAGCAGCAATCGCTGCGTCTGCCTCTGCAACGACGATGTGGACGATATATGCCTGCCGCGCACCAAAATGATACCTTTGCTACCCTTTTTCTCGTTCTCGTTCTTATTTTTGTTTTGCTTTTCTTATTTTGTTCGAGCTTATCTTTTAATGTGCCGTCGCAGCTTGCACGGTCGCAAAGTACAATATTTTTAATATCGTTTGACAATAGGAAAGAATTTCTTCAATTGGTTTTTTGAATAAGTTCCAAAAACAATTTTAATTCAATCAATTAAATTTGATTTCCTGATTATTTTTCATGACCAAGAGGTGATCATGTCAATATTGAAGAAAACAAATTTAATGTAGTTTTAGTTTTTGTTAAAGAATCTTAAATTCTGTACATGATCTACTATAAGTTAACAAATAGATGATTGTTAAATCATATTTAATCAAAATATAAATTGATTTGATCAAATATATTCTGAACTGTTTTTAAGATTTAATCAAGTCTTATGAATTCTTGATTAATATACGAGGGTGGTGCGACAAGTACTTAGCCTACAAGAGAAAATCGAAAATTCTGGATATTTATTCCTCAACATATTCTCCTTTTAGGTCGATACACTTGACCCAGCGATGCTATAACTTCTTTAACCCATCTGAAAAAATAATTTTTCTCGAGGTCTGCACAGTAGGCCTGCATTGGGCGGTAAGGCTAAGTTCTTATCGGACCACCCTCGTATGATACGATTTGAATACAGATTTAATCAGATTTATGAAGTATTACCATATCTGAACCGATTTAACTATATCTGTGATCAATATTTATGAAACTAATTATTATTATCTTTACTCTATTTTAAGATCTGATCAAATCATCTTGTATTTGATTGTTTGATTATATACTATAATTTTTTTTTTAAATAATAATTCATATATATTCATAGATCTATAAAGAATTCAGATGGATACCTATCAAACAAATGTATTTAAATCTAGTGGAAGAATTAAATCTATTGAAATATATTTGGCTATTCTATAATTTTACAATTAGTTCTCATTTAGGTTTTAAAAGTATTATTAACTAAATTTGATTGATTCTTGAAACTAGTGGATTTTTAAAGTGGATACTTACTTTGCTGGCTTTTGCAATTCTATAATAGATTTATCAATCTCCAGAACATTTTTGATCAGATCTCTTTGTCTATCTGGTAAAACGAACTGACTATTCTATTAAACAATTTTTCACTGAATCATCCTCATGTATTCGAACGACATTCCCAAGTCATTTCCAAAATATACATGAAAATAATTCATAGTTTTTTAAATAATTTTTTAGATATTTTCAATTAACATCAATAATTTTCCTAAATACGTCAAAGTACTGTGCGCCTCTGCATTCTGTGGCAGTGGCCAATTCGATTGGATTTAGCTTAGCACTTGATTAGTTTCGTTTAGCCGTCTGCCTTCTCTTCGACTCCATCAACCGAGAGTGTGGCTTGCATTTTATTTCAAGTGTTTCTTTTTTTGTTTTTGTTCTGTACTGTAGCGAAACTAATTTTCTTGCACACGAAGCAATTCGAAACAAGAGCGCGTTGCGCATGCGCAAAAGCGCCTTCTTCTGTTCAGTTCGGTTCTGTTCTGTTCTGTTCGCCAACGAAATTCCAAGGCTGTGTTGTTGCCGTTGCCGTTGCGCGGTGGATGTTATTTTTGTTGCTGTTATGCAGTTAATACTACTGGTGCTGCAGCAGCCGCCGCCACCGCCTGAGTCAAGTCACTAGCGGCGCTTGTTTGCGATTAGTTCTGTTTTCATTTTGTTGTTCCATTTTTTTTTCACTTTTAATACGTTTTAAAAACGCTTTGCGACCGCGCAAGAAAATTGCTGTGAACTTTGTGCATTTTAAATTTGCAGTTTAACATCACGATGTAATTTCTTGCATTTTGTTGCTGTTGCTGCTGCTGCTGCCGCTGCTGGTGATGTGTTGTTGTTTCTTGTTTTGTTGCGGGATGTGGCAATGGCCGAGTGTTGCTGGTGTCCATAGAGTCTAATGTTCTAATTTTTGTAAAATTATAAAAATGTATTATGTCCCGAACAAGTTTGCCTCGTACAAAGTGCCAGGTGGAGTTCACAAACATTTCATTTGTTATCGTTTAAGTGATGTGCAGCGGTATTAAGCAAACACATTTGATTCAATTTTTTTAAGAACTTTTCAAACAATTATTTAGAAAAGATTATATATAAATTAGCTAATTTGTATGGATCTTAAGAATTCTATTTGTTTAGAGTCGAAAAAACTATTTTTAACTGTTTCATTGTATTAGTATAGGTAAAGCCAAATAATTTTAGTTATAATACTGATTGATTCCAAAGTAAAGAGTACAGAAAAATTATGTATATTGAAACAGAAATGTTTTTCGTTTGGCCTCTTTTCCCAATAACAAAAATGTAAAGCGTCTACTTTGGAAAATATTTTGAATTAAAAGTCAGTACTTTAATTAAAGTTCGTTTATGAATATCTAAGATGGTATATTTTTTTTAATATAATATTTAAGTCACCTAAAATGAATATAAACTTATATATCGGAATGAATGGGTTGATATTAACAAAACGTATTGGAAAAATTTTAAATTTTGTATAGTTTACTTAGTGAATATTTCTGTTAATGATGCCCGAGGTCCCTCATCCTCTATCGTTCTTTTTCAAAAGATCTTAGGAACCTATATGCGACTTATCATAAATACATTAAAAACATGAATTTAAACTAATAAACTAATACTTATCCTGAACCAAAGACTTTTGATCTAGCCAATATAAATTGCGAACCCCTGTCATCGGCAGCCATGCCTCCGCCAATTGCCATTTCAACTCAAATTAGTAAAAACTTAACTGATGCAAAAAATTTTCAAACATACTAGACAAACAAAAAAAAACAAAAAAACCAAACCAAAGGAAAGGAAATGCAAAAAATTTCGAAACAATAAAAACCCAATCGCTGTAAATGTCGCTTTTGCTCCGCTATTAGCGATGTCAGTTCAATTACCAAAATGCCACAACCGCAAGGGGCAAACCTGCAGACTCCATGCGGCAGTAGCGCAACGTAATCACATTAAGAACGCCTTAAAAAGCCGCAGAGCATTTTTAAACATTTAGCTGCAACTGCAGCAGCAACAACAACACCAACAAACAACAACAAACAACAACAACAGTAACAACAGCACAGGACGAAAATGTTATTCACGCTTTGTGTGCACTGTCCATTGTTGAGGTTGCTGTTGTTAGTGTTGTTGCTGTTCAGCAAATGTTGCTATTGCTGATCCGCATCACCACAGGCCAAACCACTGTTGCTGTTGTTGTTGTTGTTACTGTTGTTGTTGCTTGCTGCAACTTGCTTGCAATGTCGCTCTGATCATGTAATTCGACACATTTGCAAAACGTTTCGAGTTCAACTTGTAAACTTGGTCTTAACAGCGCACATCATCAGGGAAATGCAACAACGAAATGTTGGCAACACTAGGAATTGCCAAAACCGAAATGATTTTCAACAGCAGCATCAACAACGACAACAACAGCAACAACAACAAATAAGCAGCTATGAAGGAACAACAATTTGCACGCCTTGACCGTGAGGCAAATGAAATTAAACAAAATTGTCCATGACGTCGTTGTGCTAGGGTAATCATCGGTGGTTGTGCAGTTGAGGATCATACACTCGGTTAGAAGAAATTAGTTAAGCTCCATATAGAGGCGCAGTGCAGGTACTTTTGATGTTCCTCTCGATCTCGCTCGCGCAGAGCTAATGAATCGATAAGTGACTGTGGCAAATTGTTGGAGATATTTCCAACTCCAAAGTTGCTTTGAATAATGTCCATCAAAGCTCATTCAAAGCGGTCCACTGGCTTTGATCCCGTCACACACAAGCGTCGATCTGTTGTTCTACACTTGTTGTACTCCAACTAAGATCACTTAAAAACAACAACAATAACTATGATGACAACGTTGAGGACGACGATGATGCTGACGAAAACAAAAACAACAACTACCTTAGTTTAATGCAATTTATTAAACGACTCAATAAGATGAAATATATGCTGGCAATAAAAATTGATATAATGCTTGATATGCGTCCACTTCATCCGTTGAATGTTTCTCATGCATGGCTCTTGCTGTTGCTGTTGTTGTTGTTGCTGCTGCTACTCTGGCTCGACATACGCAATCACTGATCATTAAAAGTTTCATTTGTCTCAATAAATTCTTTCCGTAAAGGATCTTGCTATAAAATTGTTGGTTGTAAGGTGACCGCTCTTTCGGTGCTTTGTACTCCGAAGCTGGACAAGTCGTTCTTGTTGTTTTCGGTTAGACGTCAAGCATCGGATAAGGCAATTAAGTGTAACAATTATGCAGCAGCAATACCTTTCGTTTATTTATTGAATACGACAACTTCAAGAAAGAGTTCAAACTTTTGCTGATCAATGGATACAGTTGCGACAAAAATAATTTACATTTTTATATGAATTTCAATAAAAACATTTAAAAAATCTCTCCGAGTTTTTTCAATACCACAATGTAAGGTCGATGATTTTCTCTGTTTTTTGTTTGTCGAAGATTGTGGAATTGCTATGAACCTATATGTACCTAAGGTATATCACTATGTGATCCATTAGCCGCCAGCCTAACTTGATCTAGTTAAGATTTTTATGACTTTTTTTATGGCGATTTACATCATATGTATTATGTAAACTATTCCAAATCAAGTGTAAAATCTTAAAATCTTAAATTTTTACCATTCAAAATTAACTTCTACCGTTGTCATTTATCATTCAATATTAAAAAAAAACACAATATATCGCCGAGATACATGAATTTAAATTTCATTTATTAATAATGTATCACACAAAAATGAAATAAACGACATTTTAAATAAAATCTTTATGAATGTTTTCTTAATATATTTAAGTGAATACTTTAAATTTTGTATAATTTTTTTTCGGCTCACCAAAACATCGCCCAGGGAAACATCACCAAAACAAAAATTTAAAACTACACAAACAAATTGAGCGACCTATAAGAAAATGCAACAGTATCCCAAGAAAAATAAAAAAAAAATCACAACGAGAATTTAATAATTTCCAAAATAATTCGGATCTGGACTTAAGCTCCCGTTCAAGGGTTATTTTTAAAACTTCCACACACGAAAACTTTGGGGTGGCTGCCGTTGATTCGGACTCAGAGTTAAGAGCCTCTTAAGATAGAATTCGTTGAATAAAACTGTGACAAACTTTATTTATTTGCTTATTTAAATATATTTAAACGGTACATAGACTTTTACAATATTTTATCCATGAAATCTTTTCTTAGTTCAAATATTATTTAGCATACAAAATATTATTTACAATATCATTATTTCTAAATTTTAAATATACTTTATTAAATATATAAACCAGTATTAAAAACAAAACCATTTATATACTCGATATTGACCAGATTCCTAAAAGTATTATCTTGTTCACATAACTTAACGACACTCCTTAAATTTGTGCATACATTGACGTGAACTAACCATCCCACAATTATCGTACAACATTTCTATGCACTCACACGGATGACTCATTGTTGTTGTTCTATCAGAATCGAAAAATGTTAGTTCCATCTTTTTTATTTTTATGTAAACGAAATGCAACGCATCGTAAAACAATTTACGCAAAAAAAAAACAAAAAGTGTATGTAAGTATATAACAAAAAAAGTAGCGACATGACATGCTCCGATTCGCAACAAAAATATTAAATGTGTGGGCTGTGAATGTGCGAGCAAGCTACAACCCCAAGTGGATATGCCATGATGCCATGAAGCGAGATCTTCTAGCACAGCACTCCACTCCACTTCATTCCATGCCGCCTCGATTCAATTCCACTCTAATTTCAGGCCAAATAAATGTCGTTACAAATCACATCGGAATCCAAGAGTAAAGCAAGCCAACTGTCAGATACGATACGAGTCCGTGCTTAGCAAATTCGTTTTCCTAGCCTAGTGTGGCTCTGCCCCTTGTTGTTATTGACTGTTCCTGTTCCTGTTGTTGTTCTTGTTATTGTTTTGTAAAATTTTTTAATTTAATAGACTGATCGATCATAAAAATGATCAGCGCAACAGAATAATAACAACAACAACAAGAACAACAACAACAAAAAAAGCAGTAGACAAGTTAAAGGTATGTTATGTTATTTGAGCAGGAACAAATAGTAAATAAAAAAAAGTAAGAATAGTCTGGTAGGTAACCTATGATATCGAGCGAATGCAGCGACAAATACCGCGGACCGATCCAGCAAACAGCGACACTGGCGTAGGTTACAAATTTTATAAGGGAAGACCAAAACTGTATCATACAGAAAAATTATTCTTTAGGGTCCTCCATGATTGATTACTGAGTATATGTTTCCTTTCCTGTACGAGTATATATACATATTCTATTGAATATATATAAACTAGTACCACGATCATTTGCTCTTAGGTTTTGAGGATCTAAGAGCGATATGCTCAGGAATTTGTCACTCAAAACGTTTTAAATTTCAAAAACAAATAATTCCAAAAAATAAATATTATGGCTCCCTTGATTAAGCCCCATCCTTGATCCGGCCCTGGCTGTCGGAAAACACCAATAACAGCAAAACAAGAAGCATTGCCGCGGTGTTTGTACGATCGCAGCGCTGCGGTGACTCTTAGAAACAATTCTACGATCGTGTACATAAATATGCGTACAGATGTTTAGGCCACAATTGGATCACTTCTGTTTCGGAATTAGATGATTTACGAGCGCCATTAAAACTAAAATTGACTGTGCGTGCAGGCGAACATATGAGTACGCCCGTGTATGTGTGTGTGTGAGTGTTTATGTTTGTCGGTGATCTCTGAAGCAAAGATCAGAACCAATGACTTGGCTCATTGCGGCTTACCTTTTGGTTGGTTGCCTGTTCGGTTTGCTTGGTTGTTGGTTGTTGGTTGCTGCTTGGTAGAGTGGTCGAGTGGCGTGGTAGTAGGAGCAGCGGCAGTCGTCATCGTCGTCAAACGTCGTGGTCGTAAGTAATTTCGCATTAATGTCGGAATTTATGAGTGTATCATTCGATATGCGTTAGTTACAAGCACTTTCGGTGCGGTACGACTCAGTCATTTGCAGTTTTTGTTGGGTATTGGTTATGGTGGTTGCCGGCTGGCGCAGCCTGTTGTCGGTGGTGGTGGTGCGCATGCACGGAAGCTGGTAACTGGCATCGACGAGCAGCGACCAACGCAGCCAGCGTCGGTGATTAACTGTGACAACATTGGAATGTTTTGTGACTTAACGATGGGCATTCGGCAGTAGTCACATTTGGTGGGGCTTCGAGCACTTTTTATGTGCAGTCACAGTTGTCAAGGGATTTGTCACACCCAGTGCGAGCAGTGCCGCCGATAGCATTGGAGGTCATAAGTGTGCGGTCAATATTTTGAGTTTTATTAACTGGCTTTGGAGCCGTGACGAATTTTCTTTAGACTATACACTCTCGATGCGAATTTGGCGCCTAAATTAATGTTTTTATTGTACTTTTAAGTTGAGTCGTTCTGTGGTAACTAGAGTGGAAATCTTAAGCAGGTTCTTTTGATGTGATAACACCACATACACGTTAAGACTTAGTAAGGAACAAACGGGCCAGTCAGACTGAAACCGACATCTAAGATTTAACTCAGTTTAATGAAAATGCTTTTCCCTTTATTAACATTAAATAGACTTTCAGGATTTTTCTCCTTCGTTTTTTTTTTCTTAGTCTCAAATCTAATGTTCAAAATGAAAGTCTCATATTAAAACATTCTACTTGGCATGCCTACCAGCGTACCCACAAAATGTTCTCTTTTCAAAAGTAATGCTTTCAGTAAAAGTGACACAAGTTACTTATGCCTGTCTCAAAATTGCCTTACATTGTATTACCTCGTATGTTAATATGAATGCAACACAGCGTCCCTACAGCAGACACACAGCCACAC
Source organism: Suillia variegata (assembly GCA_949127995.1). Taxonomy (NCBI): domain Eukaryota; kingdom Metazoa; phylum Arthropoda; class Insecta; order Diptera; family Heleomyzidae; genus Suillia; species Suillia variegata. The sequence goes on along the minus strand of OX421843.1, from coordinate 31,135,394 downwards.
ACATACAGTCACCATACGCAGGCGCCATCTCTATCGTAGTGACACTTCCACTTGTGCAGCCGCCACCAACATATCTTCCTACTGCGCCGCCGCTGCTGCTGCTGCTGCTGCAAATGAATATTTTCGGGTAAATTTTCCAAAAAGCAGGAGAAAAAAAAAGTTATATAAAAATTTGCACTTTGCACATACAAAATTCAAATTGTGCGACAGATATCACAGACAATATTATTCCAGCGCCATAAATTACATTCGTAGGCGTTGGCAGGTGTCGCCAGCGCTGTCTAAAATCGCGATAAATCTTCATACGAAATAAATTTCATAGAAATTGCTTCAGTGAATTTTGCGCTGCCGGAAGGGGGTATTGCCGACACACACACTCACACACACCAACACACAAGCACATACAAACACACAGTCCATTCGGGGGTAGAATGGGAATATATGCCCGTCACGAGGGAGTTTTGATGAACCAACTATGCACTGTAGCAGCAGCAGCCAAGACTGGTAGTAGAAGCAGCAGAAGCAGCATCAAGGCTCTAGTACCATAGTCGAAGAAGAAGAAGATTCTAGGAACAATTCAGGAGCAAATTCGAAAAGAAATAAAAGAATTTGAAAAGTAACTGTTACGAGAATTGTGTTCGACTGTATCGGAGCTTAAATACCCTACAACATTTTAAGACGCAAAAAATGAATTTTGTTCTTATCCGAGTTGGTAAAGGATGTTGCTATTAAAATATAAAACTGAATATACCCTACAGTATAGGTATAGGGCAGAAAAGTATGAAAACTAAAATAATTGATTTCAGGTCACACAAATTCTAAAAAAGTTTCAGTTTAACCAAAGATGTATAAATAAATTTTATATAAATACAAAGAAAAACTTTACGTCATCCAGAATAGAAAGTGACGATAATAAATAATTGCACAGTACTTATTGTCAACTAAGCATTTGACTGCATATTTTTAATAAATGCACCGCACCTGGCAAGTTAAGTTGGTCCTTTCCCATGTATTGTTAGGAGATTTCTTACAAAGAAAATTGTTAGAGACTCAACTTTATTTGAATACAACAACACAATGAATTGACTTTACCAAAGTAACACGAAGGCTGCAACATTGCAATGCACAACCGTTACCGCCGGCCACTACAACTTCCGGCGGAAGGTCACCGTTGAAATTTGGAATTCGTTGCCGCCATCTTGCTGCCGAGAACACTTCCGCAGCAAAAGTGTCCGACCAGTTGTGCAACGGAGACTGTCACTCATTACTCCAGGAGGGGAGAGTTCGTCAAACAGGAAAAGAAATTTGCTGCACTGCAAATGCAACAAACGGCAAAATGTTGCACAGTTTCCCTCAAAGAGAATTCTGGTGCATATTTTTGTGTGTTAAATCAAATGCATATGTTTGTACGAGTATGTGTGACGGCAAAAAACGCAACGAACCTCAAATGAGTTAGTGGTTTCTGTTGTTGTTGTGTAAGCAAGCAACTTTGTAAAAGTTTTAACAGGGAAGCTGGGAATTAAGTTCAACCAAATTAAATCCAAAGTAGAAATTGAAAATAAAATGAAATAATAAGACTCATGTGATTAAAATTTAATTAACAGCTATTTCTATTTTATAATAAAATACCTGAATGTAAGGACACCATTAAAATTGTTTTTTTTTAGATGTTTGTTCAAAATTTTTGTTACTCCTGATAATAAAATAAACTTAATCAAATTATCACTATTAGTTTTTAAGTATATATTTAAATATTGTTACTATTATAATTTTTTTTTTTTATCAACCGTGACTAGCGCTAATTATATTTAAGATTTTAATCTTGTAGCGATAGGATTACTTAATGCAATAAATAAATAAATAAATAAATAAATAAATAAATAAATAAATAAATAAATAAATAAATAAATAAATAAATAAATAAATAAATAAATAAATAAATAAATAAATAAATAAATAAATAAATAAATAAATAAATAAATAAATAAATAAATAAATAAATAAATAAATAAATAAATAAATAAATAAATAAATAAATAAATAAATAAATAAATAAATAAATAAATAAATAAATAAATAAATAAATAAATAAATAAATAAATAAATAAATAAATAAATAAATAAATAAATAAATAAATAAATAAATAAATAAATAAATAAATAAATAAATAAATAAATAAATAAATAAATAAATAAATAAATAAATAAATAAATAAATAAATAAATAAATAAATGTTTAATCCTTATGTGATTTGATCATTAACTTTTCTACAGTTAGTTTAATCTTAATCATAAAATCACAAAATATTATCTAATAAACTGATCGCAGAGTAAAACTGAAATATATATGGTCTAGCCAAACACACAGTTTATTTTTGAATGGCCTAATTTTAAATTGTTAATACAGAGAGCGCGATTCATTAGGAGTATCGCCAAATTTCTAAAACGAATTTTGAAAACCCCCTCACTGGTTTATGAACAGTGGAAAGGGTAAGAATACGTTTCAAATATATTATTATTATTATTAAAATTGAAGACTTTTACTGCCTTATATTTCCTTTCTTATTTTTTTCGAAGAAATAGTAGCAGGATTTACCCTCCCATTTTTATTTCCAGCTTGCAGCGCAACATATCTACTTATATTTACATTTGCACCTGGATTTCATAATAATAGAATAATGAAAAGGAAAGTATAGGGACACCGTAATCGATGACATAACGCAAATAAATAATTTATATTTTTCAGAGCAAGTATGGTTTAATCTGCGAAGGCGCTAGAAAGAACTCCATTCATGATCTCACTAAATTTAAATTTTTTAAAAGTATTCCCTAGAATTGTGTCCTCCACAATATCAACCTTTTTAATTAATTTAATTGACACTTGGTCCAGCTTCATTTAATACTTTGACAAGACAGCTGAGTCTATCTTGTAAAATTAAAAAAACAACTTAAATACTTCACTGTCGCGTTGTGTCCAAATATAGTAGAATGATTGAAATCAGAAACAACAAAAACATTATACATTTATAAATGACCAAATAGAGTTTTTTTTTCCTTATCGCTTGTCATCAGCACGAAGGATCAACTTAATCTATTTATGATGTAAGTATATTTTCTTATACTTAAACTTTTCTAGAATCTAATCGTGAGCTTTTTTTAAGGCAAAATTGTCTAATGGGTTCATTAGCATTTACCTTAAAACTTGGTTAATTAACTTTCGAAATAAATTTTTAAGTGGATAATAATCAGGATATTAAAAATGTTTGAATTAAAAATGACACAAACTATTTTACTTTATCGAATGGCTTCTTATGGATATCTTGATATTTCTATGCCGAAATTTATAATTTTTTCCCAAAACAAATTTATAATTTGTTCACTTATATATACCTCACAAAGTAATCTAATTTTTATTAGGATATCGAAAGTATCATACAAACCAAAGTTAAGTGGTTGCGAGCTTTTGTTCTCAAATTAAGTCAAATTATGATAATGTTTGCAATTGTTTCACCCTTTAATAATTCTGAAACTATCTTTGCAAATGATTATTATTTATATTTTTACGTGTTATTTGGCATAAACATTTGTACACAATAGCGCATAAAGCATTACGTGCTTCTGTCTACAAAGTTATGTGGTTATTATACAATACTTTCGACTATGATGTCTTACCAATATAAATTAAAAGCTAATGTAGTTACACATGCATACATTGTACATACATGCATATGTATGCATATGTAAATCACAAAATCATATTTCTCAACAGTACTAATTAAAAGTCACTTTTACAGCAATAAAGGAAGGTTTCATACATACATATTCCAAATATGAACGAATGTTGATATGAAAATGAATGTATGCTCCCATTAATTTCACACAAACAAATAAACATATCAAAGCGAGAAATTAGCGCACTTCTTACGCAACTTAATGACATATGAAATAAATTTGAAACGTTGAACGTTACATACAAAAACAAAAAACGCAATTTAACAATTAAAAAAGCAATAAGCAAAAACCAAAAAAAAAAAATTAAAAAATAAACTCGAGGTAACAATTAATTTGCTGCAGCAACATGCCGACGGCAATTGGCATGCGTTGGCAACATTTCTCTTGCAGTTTTGCATTAGCCTCTCCAAGCTAACATTTTTAATTGGCCGTTAGCGGCTAAGCGGACTGTAGCAGTGCCACTGCCACTACCACTGAGCCATTTTTAAATTCTTAAACGCAGTTTGAACATAATACCCATTTTTACTTTATTTCGTTGTTGTTGCTGTTGTTGCTTTTGGTTTTGTTTTTGTTGTTGCTTTTGCACACAATGTTATCTTCCCCTGCCAGAGTTGAAGCCAGTTATTATGAAATTATTGTGCTGGCAGCTTTTCTATAAAATCGTTTAAATCGTTCTACAGCAGCGTCGCGTCGGTGCAATCTAACCGGAAGCCTAATTACAATCACCTTCGGGGCTACCCACTTTTTCGCTGGCGAATATTTTCTTTCCATGTGTAGAATGCATGAAATCGGTTAACCCGCCAAAAGGTGAGTATGTTTTAATGCACTGTTGTGTGACGATCGCGGTGTTTTATAGTCAAGTCCAAACGTGTACCAAGGATATATATATTTCAAATGCTTATGAAAGTAAGCGCTTTGTGATATTGAGTCCTTTTAAATTGACCCAAAAACATAATATAGAAATGCCCCAATATTTTTTGGTAGAAGGCAACAACACGTTTGGAGTATTCGTTTCGGTTTTGATTTTGAAATTTTCATTCTTTAATTTTTATGAGTATACACCAATAATGCAAAGGAGACTCCTTTTTTTACTATGATCATAAAAGTGTGGCAACGACCACCCTTCATCATCTTCATATCTAAGAGGCAAACCTTCACCTTATCTCATAGATAATTTGGCAAGAAACAACTATCGATTAAATGGTTAAAATAAATTTTCCCGATCCATGGCCTTAAATTAACCCAGAAATACGGTTTTAAGACGTCATCAATAATAGATCAATTACTTTTCTAGTTCCCCAAGCGGTATCAAAATTTAATAGAAAACTAATTTAGGTCAAATTCAATGCAAAATGAAGAGTTCTCTCATTATTTCATTACGAAAGCATTGCTTTATAATAAAGATAATATTATAAGGATTATGTTTCAATACCCTCAACAATTTCGTATAGAACCTAACTCCCAAGTCAAATAAAAGAAGTAATCGTCGATAAAAAAAAATTAAGCAGTTACTGCAGCTTGCCTAAAATTACGTCTCCAGTGCCTCAATAGCGCGCTTAAAAATATAAAAGTAAAAAGGAGGACTTCTTTCATTTGCCACACACAAATAAAAGACACTAGTGAAACCACCATTACTACATACTACAACAACAACTACCACCTCTGCAAAAACACATACACACACACACGCCACTTCGACTTCAAGTGAAACTTCACCTTTTAAAAATGAAAAATTTACCAAAATGGATTTGTAATTTCATGTCATAAATAATTGGCCGCTAAGTTAAATGCAATTGAGCCAACAAGTTAAGCGGAGGCTCGTTTGGCTTTACAATAAGCCTGCCAAGACCATGAAGAAGACGCAGAAACAGAAGAAGAAGAGGTAGCAGCCAGCAGCAGCAGCAGAAGGGCATTTTCGCAAGCTGAAATTACACTAAATGCTGATTAAGTGCACATTTATCTTATGGAAGCACGTTGAAGACAATTGCCAGTTGCAAGTAAAGTATATATGCATCGACTATATAGAAAGTGTGTATGCAGCTTACTACTATCCACTGCAGAGAGGACTTTTTAATTGGCATGAAGAAAACTTAAAACAACCAATTACTGCTGTTGTAGCTTTTGATACGAAACTTTTATAGTTAAGAGCGGCGGACTTGTTGACTAGGAAGCATCTATGCCGACAGTTTGACATGCCCTCAAAAATTATTTTCTTACTTTTTAAAGCAATTAGTTAATTTATATTTTGTACGTACGAGTATTTCAAACACTTTTACAACTGCATCCTGATCTCATGCAAACTGTGTGTTGATTATGCCAACCGCCTAAGAAGTTTATTTTTTTATTAAAAGCTCTGAAAAAGAAATATAAGTTTTCCTTCGTTCAACGAGCATGGATATTTTTTACACGCTCCAGCATAAACTCAAATAAATGTCTCTTTTTGCAAGAACGTTAGCGTAATCAGCATTTTTATGGCTCAAAATTTCCCAGCATACACGTAAGCAATCATAAAAGTGAAAGAGAAGACTATTATATATAAATTACCCAGCGAAGATTTTTATAAGCGTTGTCTGCAAAACTATAGAAATGACAAAAATCACTTTCTTTACTTTTTGAAAATATTTCAAAATCAGTGAAAGATGGAAAAATAAATAAGTTAGTGTGTCTCACATAGGCCAATAGCGATACTACAAATCCCTCACTTTTTTGAAAAGAGTGTTGAACTTTATTCATGATTTTGATCAGCTATTTTAAGACTTATCCCAACATTTTTTAGTTTTGAGTAGTTAATATGTTCAAAGCCATTCTACATCTGACAAAAGCTGCACAGTGACATAGCAGAGGGACTAGAATACATGAAACATCTCTGTCCAGCAGTACACCTTGCCTTGCAAGTATAGGTATGTCAATTTGTCCATTGCCTCATATATTGCATTGCCCAAGCACCCAAGTAAGATTAATTTTGTTACGATGCAGATTATATTCCAATTTCTTAAGAATTCTAAAAGCTATATGTGAAATTCTTCTGGTTTTTTGACAAAATCTTGCCTACATCTATCCCGAGTATTTCTCTATAAAAAATATATATTCAAACAACATATACTCCAATGAATGGTGGACATAAATGCTTCTTCTTTAAATTGCCATAAACCAATTAAAAAAGTAATGAAATTGTTTATTTAAGAGAATTGTAAAAAAACTATTCTAGAAAAACATTTTTACATATATTTCCTGTTGTTATCCTTTTTGCTGGGTGCATATCTTTTACTGTTGTTGTCAACTGCAGGTCGGTACGAGATTGCAAATACTACAATACTTACACATATGCAGATAGTCTATGTTAAACATACACACGCACACACAAAGGCACTCAAAAATACTTTCATTTTGTTAATACAATTTTTCATACTAGAGGAGGAGTATAGTAGGTACAGAAGATATTTATATGGTAGTGCTGACAACTTAAGCATAATGGAGATTGTTCGAAAAGAGAAATGATAAGTTATAATTTAGTTGTTAGAGCAAACCAAGTTTTATATACTATATCTAAGATATAATAATAAATACTAAAGATCGAAAGATTGCTTAAATAATTAGAAAACTTATTATTTTTTCTCTGCGTCAATATCGGGTCTTAATGTTCACATAAAGTTCGGTTATTGATCAGCAAAGCTTGTTCGTGCTTTGACAAAAGCAAACCAAAACAGTCAGTCCTTTGGGTCGGCAACTTCCTTTGAAGCTCTACAAAGCCTTATATCCGTGATCTAAACGCAGTAATTAAGAACCAGCAAAACGGCTTTCCAACAGCGAACGCATTTCTTGCTAGTAGCAGCAGCGGCAGCAGCATCAGCCGCAGCTTGGCTTAACGCTTCCTGTGATCTTTATCGATATGCAGCAGCTAATGATCTAATATAACCGCATACCGCACTTGGCAATACCAATCGCTGCCATTGCCAAGTCAAGTTAAGTTGAGCCAACCAACCAAGCACAACCAAACAAAAAAGTTCATAGGCCCCACTGTTAGCAGATACGTACGTACGATCCACTTCGAGTCGAGTCAATGCAGCAATCACACAATCTCAATCTATACAATCCGACAGAGCACAAACAAACAAACAACAACAAGAAGAAAAAGAACAACAACAACAACAATCCGACCTGACTCAAACGGCACAAATGCAGAAAAAGTATAACATTTATCTATGATCTTATATCATGTACTTTCGACATTACAATTGCGGTAAATGCTTCTAGTTTTTAGTTTCAACGCGTTCGCGTACATTTTCGCAGATGCACTCCTCGACTCCTTTCTTAGCGGTAGCGGCTAAACTTGGCACACAAACGAAAACAAACAACAACAAAAAAAAACAGACCATCGAGCGGCAGCTAACAGAAAAACTAAAAAAAAAAACAACACAAAAATCGAAAAAGATCGCACGTCTGGCTTTACGCTTTATCAATGCGCAGCGATCATCAACATCATCAGCAGCAAAAGAAGTAGTCATCGTCATCGTCTTCGTCGCCGTCTTTGGGTCTGCTCCTGTTGTGGCTGCTGCTTCCTTCACCGATAGTAGAAGCAATCAGGGCCGTCCTAATTCATTTATTTGATGTCAAAGTAAGTCAATACTTTTTCTATCTAACATCGGCACAATTTTGGTTCAATCGGTCTAAAGTTCTTGGTTTACAATATTATTTGCAATCCAAATAACCATAAAAATTAAATTATATAAAAAGATAAATGATAACTTTTGGTACCACTGTAAGCTTTAAAAGAATCCGAGTTATTTGATCCAACTAATATTACTGGAGAATAAAAGATTCCAATCACTTCTGAATGCGGCCCTGATTGAAACCATTTTCATACTTGGCATCGCAATCACACATACACCGCCAATTTAAGCGAAAGAGGACGTTCGTCGTCGTCGTCGTCTCTCCTGCTTACTGATCTGCATATTGGTTGGAATACTTTTACCAAGATTTGTAAACCATGATTGTGGGATTTCTGCTGCTGTTGTTGTTAAGGCAATGTGTATGCGCCGCCGCCGCGGGCAAACGCTTGAAATCTCAGGATGCTAAACAGGCGCGTAGTACGCAAAAGCGATCGTTTGATATTTTCACCACTGCTTCGTTTGAGCACGCGGCATGGAACTCACAATGGCAACAAGTGCCATTTGTAATGTGGCAATTGTGGCAACTGGGCTGCGATTTGATGTTTATGGTCGATACGTACGGAGCATGTTGTTTGCATTTCAATGAGCGAATCTCGCCGAGAATTGGTATTAAATTCAATAAATACTGTTAAAGGAAGCCTCACAAAATCGAGAATTTCAACGAATTTTCTGCAATTAAATGACATTAAAATTAGCAATGATTATAAATAATAAATAATTAGTTATACATATGTATATATGTATGTAACTATTTTTGAATATACATATGTACATATGTACATGAGGGATTTAGAGTAAAAGGACATTGACAGATGTAGGGTTTATATACATACTTGTTTTTGTTTATACTTGTTATTAAATTTAATTTTATATTCACATACATTTTGTTGTTAAACGTTTGTCGAAAATTTTATAAGGAATTCAGAATAAATTCAACCGAAGGAGAAAACAGTTGGAGAAAAATATAATTATTAAAAAATATAAAATAAATATTCGTAACCAAAACAGACATTAACAGACTGGTTAAAAACGTAATAGTTAACTTGTTTGTTAATTAATGCATTAAGTATGCTTTATTATAATCAAGAGTTCATTGAAATGTTAACTTTGAAAAATATCAGATTTGGAACAAAATTTAAAAAAGTAAAAGGAAGTTTTCCTTGTTAGAAATAAAATAAAATTTATAATATATTAAAAAAAGATAAGCTACAAGCCTTCAAGCTTAAAGATCAAAACCAAACCTACATTTTGGGGGCTCAACCTAAGGAACCAGAAATTTGCAATTTAGAGCCCAACTTCCGAGAAGATAACGAAGAACATTAAGAAGAAAATTAAGGGCACGTTCAATATATGTACGTCCCAGAAAAATTGGAGGATACCTTCGATATATGTACGTGCCAGAAAAAAGATATCTGAAAGAAGAAACTCACGAGGGAGCTGCGCGAAAATGTGAAACGAGCCGACTGTATTAGAGACTTGTAAAAAAAAACTGAAAAGAAAATTAAGGGTAGAATTTCCAGACGAACAAGAGTGTGCTGTAAGTTTTCTAATATAAATGTTAATATTTAGCAACTTCTATTAGAACAAAGAATATGTAATTAAGTTGCTAAAACAAATTTCTTAATTTTATATCAATATTTGATTACCAGAACCGGTTGTTAGACGCTTAATTTAGAGATTTTATTCAATTGGTTTCTTGCAGTGAAGAATGACGTTACAGGAGGGATGAAGTATTCAAAAGACTTAATTTAAAAACTATATAGAAGAATTCTAGTATATTCTTCGAAGCGAAACACGTTTTTCTTCTCCCGTATTTAAATCCCGAATAAATTTTATTTTCTCAAAAAGTAATTCAAAAAATTCAAAACTAACATGATTTAAACTTTACTGAAACAAACAAAGTTATTCTGCCATAAGTGCAAAAACAACTTTTTCAAATTTCTTGTTGCAAGATTAGGTTGTCATTTTCTTTAAGAATGTACTGAAATATAACTAATTAGGTCTAAAATCATTGCAATTTTGTTAGTTTGTATGGCTAGACGACAATAACTTTTCTTTTATTGTTTAAAATATTTAATGGATTTTAACAAATCATCCATTTATATATTCATTATTCAATCACATTTTTTTCTTTGTATAAAAATCTTAAGTGGACAAATTGACGCCTCCGACAATGGAGGCCCGATGGAGGCCTACTTTGCAGACCTCGAGAAAACGTACGACGGGTTAAAGTAGTTGGAGCACTGCATCGTCAAGTGTAGGGAGCTAAAAGAAGACTATGTTGAGAAGTAAATAGCCACTTTTCCAAAACTTTTTCTTTTTTAGGCTAAGTACACATCGAACCACCCTTTTCTAACGAAAAACAACAATACCATTACTCCTATTAAAAAATTTTCTTAAACGACTGCCTATGTAAGAGGATCTAGATAAGGTCTTTAACGATTAAAGCGTCGTTAAGAATTATCAATCAAAATGTCGCATTCTTTTTTACAATCTTGGGTTAAGTTAAGCTTAAGTTTCTTAAGAGTAAAGTTATTATTTAACCCATAGATTATATATATAATAGAGTAAAAACTACAATAGTAACAAAATATACATAATACGAATTAACATTTCATCCTTCAAATCTGAACGTCATACCAAAATGTCAAAACTACTCACACAAACAGATTCGTGGTCCACTACTCAAGCTGTGCTTGAATTTGTGGTAAGTCAACATTGGCAATTTTCGGAGGAGTTTTGCTCAACATTTCTTCGATGGACTTGAGGTTAGACCTCGCATTACAGTTGCACGCATTTCACTGCAACATGACGTGAAACAAAGCGCACTCATCTATCAATCACAAACGTACACGACGAACATTTCTCGTCTATGCACCTCCGACGTAATTTTTGAGAGTCCAAAATATTCAACCGACCAAGTTAATTTAACGTCACATGCAAAGTGTTTGCGTGTGGTTGTTGTATGATGTGTTTGTTGCGGCCCAGGAACGGTCAGGCGTCCGCTTGGTTGTAGACATACTCGTACGTATCGGCGCTAAGGGTGTGCATGTTCATTACAGATGTGGCTGGTTGGTCGGATGACGCACAGTGCCTATGTTTGAAATTTCCTCATCATTTGGCTTTGACATATTCTTGAAGTGTGCGTTTATTTTTCATACCCAAAAAAATTCGGAGAACTTTTTTGTTGTTGGGATATACATAAGAAAGATCTTAAATAGAAAAAAACTATAGCTTTAATCTATTATCGAATAATCTTGGTATTTAGAAATCGTATTAAACAAGCCATAGTAAATTTGAATTTGCATACTCTTTATCAGCAATTTGCGATACGGCAATTTGTCGTACCAACAACAACGATAACAACAACAACAGGCACTAAATCAGCTAAAACTTCTTCAGTTGCCACACGAAGTCATTATTGCATTATGACCAAAGGCACCGACCTCAACACAACAGCCATGCAGCCAACCAAAACTTATCATACATACACAGTCATACACACACACGCGTACACATGAACAGAAATACAAAGCAGCAACGTCCAGCCTAAGGAGGTCTTTCAATTTTCCAAACCGACATTAAACACTGGCACAGAGCTCTATTAGAATCTCACTCATACTCCAGTGTACTAGCGCTCCTCCTTGTCGGAATAAGACTCGCAAGTACATAAATCGATGACAATGGCATAGGCAAACAACGGTTCTAACACCCAGAGCAAGCGAGCAGCAGCACAGCTTGAACATGCAACCTCGTGTGCAAGTACGTACCTGCCAGCAATCCTCATAAAACCGCCAACCCCCCAAAAACTTGTTCAAAATTGCATAATCAAACCTGGACTCATGTAGAGTCAGGTGTAGTCCAAATCTTTCTACACCGCCATGCCATCTTCCACAGCGCCGCCGTCAACATAAGAGCAGCCTGCGTCGTCAACGACCATTGGCGAATTTCTGCATTTCACCTGGAAAATGTCATTGGCAGTTTAGCAGAACCACAAGTGCTTCCATTGATAGACCCCTACTAACTGTGTACATGCTGCAACGCTCACAGTATTTTCTGGAACTAGTAAGATTAAAGAAAACTCAAGTTATAGAAGCGATTTTAAAATTTCTATTTAGGCGAAAGTACTGTGTGAAAATCGTAGGAGCCCAAACCTTTGGTTAACATAATGGCCAAGGGGCAATCATTATGATTTTGCTACCTCCTCTTGTCTGAACTTAAAACGCACGAAAGTGTTTCTCATGCCGCTACCTTGTTTCGTATGGTGAAGCACATGCACAAGCGCTTCTCGTCCTTTTGCATTATTCTTATTGGCGTGTGTCCTGTAGAGTGTGGTCGGGTGACACATTTTTGTTCCCTTACGCTGGCTATGTTGCTTAGATGCGTCGGCGCTTTGCTGTGTGTGTGTGTGTGTGCTTTTTCGTGTGAAATTAGCATGTCGTGACACAAGCGCACTTAATATCGCTGGACAACGATGACAGTGGAAGAGGCCAAGAAAGTGTTGATTTTTTTTTAAACATAAACATTTTCTGGGGCACGTAATTCCGTTAAACAAAATTGCACCTGTAATTCAACGGATTTTTAACATAGCGGATCTTATAAATAAATGTCTTAATCTTTTTAAATATGTTTTATGAAGACTATGAAAGTTATTTTAAGATTACGCCGACGATGACGCCACAACCGCTTCCGCCGCACCGGAGTTGTATTTTCTATTCATGAAAGGAACATTTGAAAATTAAAATATTAACGACAATGTTAATGTAGGGAGCGAACTGCTATTAAATTTTTCTCAAATGTTCTGAAGAGAATGGAGGATAAATAAAAATCCTAAACTCGGATCAAAATTATAAAGCAAAGCTTAATTTTTGTTTAAGAAAAATATAAAAAAATCCACAATTAAAATGAGTATTGCTTATTTTTGTATGCCATAAATATTCCCCAAAAATTTATTATTGCTACTTTATCCACCTTTTAAGAAAAGGTGGACTAGAGCAAAGTATTATTTTTGCTAAAACATTTACCCAAGCGAGAAAGGAAAAAAAAAGGAAGAATGAAAGAAAGAAAGAAAGAAAGAAAGAAAGAAAGAAAGAAAGAAAGAAAGAAAGAAAGAAAGAAAGAAAGAAAGAAAGAAAGACAGACAGAAAGAAAGGTCAGCAAAATCTTTTGCCATTCCTATAGAACTTTGTTGAAATTTGTTATCCTATTTCTGATTTTTCCTGCTGCGATGGGGTAAAAAATTTAAATTTCATTACTAGTAATAACAAAAAAATTGCTCACAATAAATGGGCGTGATAGGAAAAGAACCACGCCCACCTACCATTCAAACTACTCCTTTTTATGTGGAAAAAATTAATTAAAATAGTTTTATAGCAGATCATCTATTGGAAATCAATATATAACGTTTCATTGGTTACATAAAACTATTGAAATCTTACGAAAAGGCTGACATAACTCCGTCCCGAAATTTAACATGATTCCATTCCTTTGCTTTTCGGATGAATCTTATGAATTACAAAAAAATCCTGTCGTGGTACTGAATTCAAGTTTGTCCATTTGAGCTACTTTAATCTAGACATAGTACTGGCCTATATAAAAATCTCTCAATTATTCACAACTTTCCTGAAACATAAAATTTCTTGTTTGTCGGAAATATTAGGTAGCCAGAATCCAATTTAGCTCTGTAGTAGCTCGTTTTCATAGTAAAACTGGAAGTTCTTAATTTCCAAATATTGTATATAATAAAATTTAAATTAGGACAACTAATATTGTATATTTAAAAAAAAAATAGTCACATCAAGTTAATCTCAAGTCATTTCATTGAAAACCTCAATAAGCACTTTAAGTTTCCATGTTCCATTTAAAGTCTCAACGCTCAAGGCCAACGTCCTGTCATGCTCTTAACGATATTGTTTCAAAATTATTGTTTGCTCAGCGCTGCTTATCATAAATTATGTAAATGCGAAACAGAACAAAAACCGAAAGAAAAAAAACAAAAACAAAAACCGGCAACCACGAAACAACAATTCTCAATTAATGAAGAGGTTATCAATGCGAACAAAAAGATAAAGGCGCGCATAATGCAAAAACAAAAAGTCAACAACAAGCTCCAAATAAGGCCGAAAAGCGTGCAGCATACATACATATGTTGCGTATTGCAGAATTAAGCGGCATTGCGTTGGCTGGCCCTACAACATGGTCAAGACACATGAAGAACACAAAAAAAGAACAAAGTTACCAAGTGACAGTTGATAATTTGTCAAAAACCGCAGCCGGTGGAAGAGGACCCATGCCAGCGTATACGCAAAGTGGCCTTTGAGTGCGCATGCGTGCATGTTGCTTATGCACGAGTGTGTATGTGTGTGACAAACTGCGCTGGGAGCGAAATTAAGAATTATGAAAAAGGATAACACGCATGCGCAAGTTGTTGCCTGTACAAATGTCATTTTGTCGATAATTAAGGATTAAAATTTGAATTAAAGGTGAATTACAATTTTTTTTTTAAATGTTTACACATTTTTAACATTTCTTATCCTTTGAAAATGTTGATCAAACGATACCAAAATAAAAAAAAAAACATTAATCGCCACCTTTAAAAACTTAAATATACTTTTGTAATTGTCTTACCATCATGTGTCAAAATTGTTTTATTAGAGTGTTAAAATTTATACAGTCTCAACAACCAAGATTTGAACTTACCACCATTGCAATGCAAATCAAATATCATCGATTACACCCAATCAAAAACAATTTTTAACTGCTTTTAATTTCAAAGCGATATAACTTAAGTTATAGACCAGGTCGAGTACAACAGGAAACCAATATTTAAATTGCTCATATCCCAAAGCTAATTTGTGATTAATCGCAATTATAAATTTACAACTCCGTCGTTTGATAAGGTTAAATATTAACAATAAGAATTATTATTCGATCTTAAGGTCCGTATAACAAAAGAAGTTTTTGTTAATTTTTAGGTTACAACAATATAAAAGTAGCGGCTCGGACATCTATTTCTGAAGGCGCTACCCTTCCTCATCAACGATCAGAGATGCAAGTTTTCAATCATTTTCAAGTGAAAATTTCATTTAGAGTGTAAACGAATTATATGTAGACTACTAAAAGAAATGCTTTCACAAATATTACTTTAGAAAGTATTAAAGAAATGTTAAGGCTCTTCAAAAAAATATATAAATATTTTTATTGATTAACAAAAACAATCTTATTTCTGATCGATAAAAGTTAAAATGTGTACTATTTTCCATATTTGTTCAACTTTAATCATTACTTGCTCTTATATATAGTAAATAAAAATGTTTACTTATTTACGTCAAAGTATGTCCGGGCGCATCTGTGAGCAGATTTACTAACTAGGTAATACGGTCATGTTTCGCCCAATTTGTTGATTCTTAATTTATAAAGAACATTTTAACAAACTTAGCCAAAATTAACAACAATTACAGGAATCTTAAGATATTTAAAATACAAATTTTAGAAATTAAAGATTGAAATTGTAATAAATAAAAGCAAAGAAATATAAAGTTGTTTTAATGTTTATCACATTTTTCTCATTCATAGAATCATTTCTTTTGGAATATGCACCCATTCAAAAGCTATCACTAATATGTATAACAAATAATCAAAAAATCGTTTTTGAGTTATCGTTTAATTTAGCTTTGTACAAAAAAAAATGATTTTCATATATACAAATACAATTTTAAGTAACGTGTTTTCCTTTTAACTATCCATTATTGACTTCTAACCAGTTGAAGTATTTAGGTTAGTTTAATCATTTTACAAAAGCAATGATTGACTTTTAATTGCCTAGAGTGAGAAATCATGTTGCAAACATTTCACGTCATGTGATTTTTAAAATACAAATAAACTAGTTATAGTTTTTAAATTCACATCTATACACTTTCATATAAATATTAATGTTTGTTCTATCAATGCGCATCTAAACCTTTCATCCGATTGGGATATAACAAGGAGTTGCAATGTCTACGCAACTAAAATGGACACACCCATTTATTACGCCCATAATTTGTGAAATAAAGTAAAAATATTCGATTATTTTACACCTTAAATTTGATTTTGTGTGGTCACTTCACTAAGAGTAGGCGTGGTTGCATCAATTTAACACGCACCACCTTAACACAGCAATTATGTAACAAGTAGTAAAGGAAGTGTCGCTAGCTAATTATCTTACACGTATTATTATTACTATTACTAAAACAAAACAAGGCAACGCCGGATACTATAAACTAGTGTTTGTATGAAATTAGAATACATTTTCAATATTTCGAATACATAGTTGCCGCCCATAACGGTTTGCTTACTTACTATACTTAATATTATTTTAGAAATAATTTCGAAATAATTATTTCTATAAAAATATTCGTAATTACTACAATTCAATTTTCAGGCAATTTGCTGCACGCCACAGCAGTCGCGCATCGATGCAGCAAGTGACTCCTTTTGAGTGTAGCAGCTACAGCAGCAGCAGCGGCAACAAAATGCGGTAATTTTGAACTGAAACTGATTTACATTGAAACGAGTTAAATTGTCAGAAAAATCACCTGTCAACATGTCAGAAATCGCTGGCGATGCAAATGCCTCGCATTTGGGTTTAAATTCAAATTATCTCTTATTGCTGTTATTGTTTGTAATTGCAACTGCGTCAGCACCACACACACACACAGACACACATGCAGATACACGCATGCAGTAGAATGTGGTTGCCAGTTACTGCGGGGTAGATTCATAGGTTGTGTACGTACGTTCGAACGAGAGAGTGTATTAAAATTACAATAATTGCCGGTGCCGTGCGCACAATATTATAATTTAAAAATAAAATAAATCAGCAAAAGGAGGCGGCAGGCGCACACACAGTACTCCGAAGTTGTTAATAAATTTGACAAATTTTACATGACTTGAAGATTCCCTAATTGACTAGTGTGTTCTATCATTTTGAATTCTCTTCATGTCCATCCAATAACCATGATATCATAATGTAGTAAAATGTCGCTTAGATAGAAAAGATGAAGAGATGCCAACTCTTTTCAAATTCACCCAAGAGTCTAAAGGGTTTGATTATCATTTCAAAAAATTAAAATACCTTTTAACTTACTTACTTACTTACTTTAACTCACTTATTTGGTATGTGAGCTCATATTCACCAAGCGGAGGCTAAATTCTAAAATGGGCAGAATTGGACCAAAACTACTACCCCTCCTATACAAACCACACCAAAAAATATTTAGCTTTAAAAACTAGTTCCTATGGTTAAGAGTTCCGTACTTAATCAATACTACGAATTGCTCCGTGATACACATTTACATATTAGGCGCTCCGAAGCAATTATTTTATGATAATGCTAAGGATTGCAGTATAACTATCTGGAGCGAAACTGTATTGAAAGAGAGCAATGCAAGAGCGGCGGCACATAGCACGATGGTTAGTGTATAGGCCCACGGTATGAAACGACCCAGGTTCGAGGCTCAGGTAACGCAGAGGGGAATAGAAACAAATTTATCTTATTTAAAAAAAAAATTCATTCATTGTGGCCGCTTCCCAGCAAATTTTCTGAAAGTAACAACAGAAATTCCGATGAAAAACCAAAAATTTCTCTGCCCAGTGAATAAAATTACATTTAGATAGCGTAAATAATTATCTCAAAACCTTTTCGAATCTCGTGATTAAATTTTTTGTGTTTAAGAACTCGCAGTAGCCTATCGTGGCATATATATAAAAAGTTTAAGTACTGTGTGCGGTGGTGGGGTTTGGTGCGAGGTTGTGCTATTTCGATTGCGTGTTTACGAAATAATTTGAAATTCCTTTATTGCAGTCGAAAACGAAATGAAATGAAATGAATTGAAATAAAATGAAATTAAAATAATACAATATCACGCGCGCGCACAGTATTTGCGGCATGCAAAACCGCAAACGTTATTTTCCACGCAACAGCGAAAATCAGGCGTACATATTTAAATTTCTTTCATCTGTCACATTTTGACATTTCAAATGCTGTCGCTCTCACTGTCGCTGTCGTGATGTGCCTAATTCGAGCGTGGTACAACAAAATACAAAATACCTGTCATCGTTTAAATGGCGGCGCGCTCGCTCACTTACTCGCTTACATCAACTGTCAGATGTGTCGCTATGTGTGTGCGACACATGTGTGTGCGTGTGCGTGTGTGTTTTTATCAAATCGGAGTACAGAAATGTCAGAAGAGCTCTCAAAAATGTTGCATGTTTGCGCATGGATGCGACATGACCGACCCCCTGGCCTAACAATTTGTGACGAAATCGAGTCGCAGTGACCCTGGTTTCATGCTCGGAGGGGTCACTTATCCGAAACCGCAGCCAAAACGCAGTTGGACTCCTTCTTCGAACGATGCCGCTTCCGATTCTCACAAATTAACAAGCTGACGCCGTTGCCGTCCGATGACACGCAAATTCATGTTGCGTCGCCTTAGGTTCGATTTGCATTGGTTCGGTTCGGTTACGTTCCTTTGTTTGCCACCTGCTCAATTAGTCAATGTGACCGCAATGCCTGGTCATATTATCGCATTAAAATGTTGTTCTTAACCTCAAAATGTGCTGGTGCCGCAGCCTGCTGTGCAATGCACATTTCGTGTCATCAAATTAATAAAATTAATAATGATGAAGTCGTAAAAAAATAAAGAAAAAACAACAAATTTATTACAAAATTTAAATATAGTAAAATCTCCTTTTAAATTTTTCGATTAAATATTAGTAGATTTTTTTTCTCATATAAAAAAAAAATATCTGCCCGCTGCTTCTTCAGGTTGACCAAAGTTTAAATTTTGTTCCGATTCTGATGAGATTCTACGAGACGCCAAGCGATGTTCATCTTCGTCGCTTTGCGACGACTAACTCCAAGCAGCGGCAACGTTCAAATGAAAATCACAGACGACCGTCGGCTTTGCCCACAGAGGCGCTGTTAAATGCCGCTGCTGCTGCATGGCAGTTGCACCGAATGACGCAAATACCACAAGACAAACAAAACAAACGCTGCATG
Organism: Suillia variegata; assembly: GCA_949127995.1. Classification (NCBI taxonomy): domain Eukaryota; kingdom Metazoa; phylum Arthropoda; class Insecta; order Diptera; family Heleomyzidae; genus Suillia; species Suillia variegata. The sequence continues at coordinate 31,115,951 of OX421843.1, read as the reverse complement.
CGTCGTTGGCCGTCGAAGTCCTTCGGTTTAATTAATTATGCACTTTGGTAATTTATTAATATCAAAAGTTGACAAGGTGGAAATTTATGGATTTTCACCGGTTGCGTTTGTGGCGGGTTGAGGGCGCGCTTATGAACACACGCACACGCTTGCACGGACATATACGCAAACACACACAAACACTCACAAACACAAATATAAACTAGTGGCAATATAAAGTCAAGATTGCATTTCGACTGGGCGCTCAAAACAACAAAAAAAAATACAAATTCTCACACACTCGAGATATGCACCAGATGAATTTTATAAATGTGCGTAGAGTTGCCAGCGGAAAGCAATTAAAGTTTGCTTTTAGAATTTGTGTGAAATATTTAGTTAGCGAAGTTTCCCGTTAGTTCCAGTTGTACCGTTTCTGAGTTCAGACGGTGGGCGTTAAATTGATTCAACCACACCCATTTTTGTTAAATTATCGACAGTGACCATGCAAACTCAGATACCAAATTTATAATTTGTCTGAGCAATATAAGCGAAAGAATCGAAAATATTTACTCAGTTTAACAAATTGTGGGCGTGGAGAATTATTTTTAGCCCTTGGCATCATCGGCGTGAGCACATTTTAAATTATGTGGTTTTTGGTTTTATGGGTAACTTTTGTAATAATAAATAAATAAATAAATAAATAAATAAATAAATAAATAAATAAATAAATAAATAAATAAATAAATAAATAAATAAATAAATAAATAAATAAATAAATAAATAAATAAATAAATAAATAAATAAATAAATAAATAAATAAATAAATAAATAAATAAATAAATAAATAAATAAATAAATAAATAAATAAATAAATAAATAAATAAATAAATAAATAAATAAATAAATAAATAAATAAATAAATAAATAAATAAATAAATAAATAAATAAATAAATAAATAAATAAATAAATAAATAAATAAATAAATAAATAAATAAATAAATAAATAAATAAATAAATAAATAAATAAATAAATAAATAAATAAATAAATAAATAAATAAATAAATAAATAAATAAATAAATAAATAAATAAATAAACAAACAAAAAACAAACAATTAATTATTATTTCAATACTATTAATTTGTAACTGAAACTTTAGCCACAACCGTTTTATGTATTGATTAAAACGGTTGAATTTTTATTGAAAATAAATATTGTTTTGTATTCGAAATTAAATTTGGTGTTTCCCAGAGAACAAACCTGGGTGTACTGCGTCAGAGGAGAGTGAGATACTGACTGAGTTTGTTCATATAAGTTACAATAAAAAAGTTGTTTCAATGTTGAGTTTGTATTAAAGTCTCTCAAAACTAAAAAATTTTTCAATTTTAAATTCAATTGCATTAATTTAGAAACCAATGTATATTTCGCATTGACATGGCAAGCCTGCTGCTGTTGAAGTTTCCCTGATAATATCTTGTTCCCATAATCAAAGCGAAATTGCTGCGCAGCCAATGCGGCGCAACTAATGCGCTTCAAATCTTCCGCGGCAGTTAACGCGCAAAGAGAATGCGAAGTGGCACTTGACGCTGGATTTAAGTAAGTGCAGACATTTTAATTATACGACAGCGGTGGCAGCAAATGTTGCTGCAACATGCATTGCCACTGCCGTAGCCGTAGCCGCGGCGGTTGCAGTCAAGGTGATAAAATACTCGATAATTATAGAAGCGAAACGAGCGAGTGAGCGAGCGTTTTGTAGATACGCGTTTTGTACAGACGCCGAACAGCTTCTTTAGTTTTCACGTTAAAATAATAATTTAATTGACAAGATTTATCGCGAATGCAATTAGAGTTGCAACATTTGCAGCGTGGCATGGCGCGTAATTCGGTAGAATTGCGTTGGCTCCGCTAGCTGCAATAATTCTTTTATGTGGAAATAAAACGCTATAAATTGCAAATAAATTCTGGCAACTGTTTTGGCAATTATGTGCGGATATTTTGTTTGAAAGTCAAAATTAATTTGCAGCCAGGAATTATGGCATTTGAGTCGAAGTGACATCAAAGCATATTTCAGCTATGGCTGTGAAACGTTGCCTACTGCAAGGCGTTTCAGCACAGCAAGGTGATTGAATGTAAAACGATAAAATGCTTATTACAAATGGCTTTGAAACTTTTTATTTCGATTTCATTAAAGTCTAAACCATTATTTTTTAGTAATTAGACAAGACCTAACAAAGTCATTAAGACCTTTTTTGGTGTGTCTGTTCTTTTAAGGCTAGTCCAGAACATACAAAGACTTCCAGACTTGTTTGCTAACGTAAAATGGTTGGGCAGATTGTGTTTCTTGTAATACAATTTTTTTATGCACATATACGAGTATAAAAAAAACGATTAAAAATTATCACAAAGAGAAGATAACGACAGCACACAACCGAACAGTGCATTATCCTTTCGAAATTGTCCTTAGAAACGCAGTAAAGAAAAAGACAATAACGACGATCCTATTTCCGCTAAATACAAACAACAAAAGCAGAGCATGATAAATTGCCGTAAGCAGCGCCAGTCGAGATATGCCAAAGAAAGGAAATTAAAAGCCAAGGATAACAGCTAGCACGAAAAAAAACCCAACAACAACAACAAAAAAAAAGAAGAAAAAAAAAAAGAAAAAGCCTTTTACGTTTAATCTTTGCATTGAATGAACGAGAGAAAAAATAATTAAAAAAGCAAAAACGAATAGAAGAAAAAAAGAGAACATTTCTAATTGTATGCAAAATTACTTGGATTTTTAAACGCAAATTATTCAAAATACAAGCTATAAATCATTAAAAGTCGCACGCATCCTGGCTTATGTCCTTTCATTCGTGTATAGTACACTCGCTTGTTCATTCGTTCGCTCGCTTCCGATAAGGCGTACTTAATGCCAACGCACACGAACTCACACACAGAGAAGATTTTGATTTTAAGCTAAGGCTACCAACTGGGCGACAATATATTAGAAAAATCTAATTTTAAACACAATCGCTCTGAATGTATAAGTAAAAAGAACTTTCGTAAAATATCAAAAACTGTATCTAGATTAATGGGCCAAGACAACGAGAAGCGTAATTTTCAGAAATTAATGGATTCTTTATTGCAGTCTAACACAAAAATCTATTCAAAAACATCCTCCCGTTCTAGACAAGGAACAAAATTAAATTCCAAATTAAAAGATTTTTATAACAAGCCATAATATGACATGGTTGGTAGTCCTAATTATACAAAAAAATTATAAAAGTAAATATGTGAGCCAAAAAAAAATAGAATAGAATAATACAGAGAGAATAGGATAAGTTAGAAAATCACACGCATCCTGCCACATTCGCATAATCCTGATTTATTGCCGTTTTGTAGTGATTGCACAAGATTACAGCTACAAATAGATCCTTCACTCACAAACGCAAGCAGCAGCAGCAACAATAACAACAACAAACACAATCATAACAACAAACACAATAGCAGCGCCGAACAAAACCAAAAAAAAAGCCAAAATGTAATCAAACAATAGCGTCGAGCGAGGCACGATGTCCTGGCCTCGTAGCAAGAAGGCAGCCAAAGCAGAAGCCGGAGCAGGAGCAGCACCAGGACATTTCGTATGTAGATTGCGTCAACTCGATTTCGTTCGTTCGTTCGTTGTCGAATGCGATTCCAAATTCATTTCATTTCGTTTCGTTTCGAAAATTTCAGATTTGAATTTGAAGATTGTTTCCGTTGTTCCGACGGCGTGTCCTGAATGCGGCATACATGTCCGTCCGAGCGTCGATTGCTCGCTACCTCCACTGCCTTACCAACCAACCAGCGCCCATTTGCCCCTCACCCCCACCCTTCATTCTGAACTACTTGGCTTTGTTGTTACCTTTTTTTGTTTGGGCGCAAAAAGATAATGACACAATAGTAGCAAAAAGTACGTAAAGCGCGCCAGGAGCCGGGGGCAGATAAGCGCGCAAAAATCATTAATTATCCTTGTTGTTCGTTTTTGTACTTGGCTTGTTTCGGTTGGTTTCGTTTGTTATTTCAATACTCCGCACCGGAATTTAGAAGGGTATATTCCTTTGTGGGTTCAATTTGTTTGTCTTACTTGAAAGAAGGATTTGCTGGTGTTTTCCTTTAAATTACGTCACATATTGGTTTTTTAAGAGTTATTCCCCCAATTTCAAACAAGTAGAACTCTATGTTCTGTCCATTTAAGCCCGGCCTAGTTTCACTAACTTTTTACAATACAAGTAGTTTCTTAGATGAAATAATTTAGCAACCAGTGACCATTTGTACACTATCAGAAAATATAATTCTGATCGTACAACAACATTCTTCCATATATATCGTGGTTTAAAAAGGAAACAATCGACAATTGTGTATCGCTTAACAGATCTCGAGTATTATCCATCTAAATAAAAAATTATTATTTATAATCTGAGCATAAATAATAATAATCTTCTGCAGTAGAAACAATTTCTTTTTAGATCTTCTTTATAAGCCAACCAGCATACCCCTGAAATACCTCCCTAATACAACTATGAATCATAAGTTATCATGGAATAAACAATAATCAGGTGTTTACAATCTAAAGAAACGAACATAATAACCATATCTTCCACGCCCACTTTAATCAAAAGTGACCAGAACTGGGCAAGGGCTTCGACCACTTTATTTAAATATAACGCTTTTTAAATTTATTGTAGAAGTACCCAAATAGACACACACACACACACACACTTACTTATAAATCCATGAAAAGTGGGCGGGACTGAACAGTTAATTTACTGAAATCAAATAATTAACTTATTTACAAAGAAAATATAACCCGAGTAACTTCAGTTACTTTAACCTATCTGAAATATTTAAATTTGTGTTTTACGATGCGGAGTACTTCGATCTCGGTACAGCCGAAGATACATAACTAACTTGTAAGATGTTTTTATTTTTGGGCTTTGTTTTCTATTGTAATGCACACACAAACCAAGAAATTCAAAATTAGAAAGTTGTGCCGGGCGACAAACTTTGATTTGTCTCAAAGCGAAATGTATCCTCGCTTGTCCCGGTCTTGTCCTGTGTCGTGTTGCGGCGGCTTCTTTGCTTCTGCAGGAAGTTCGTTTAATTTTCGCTTGATTTCTTGGAGACGTTTTTTTTTCGATTTGCGAGCGTCTGCACGCCGCTTTCGATTATTTAATTTAAGTTTTTTTCTTGTGCTGTGTGCCGCTCCTGATGATTTTCTTTTCTTTTTTTTGCGATTGCGATTGTGATTGCATTTCGAATTCGTCCTTTTTCTCGCTCGCTCGCTCGCTACATTTGCTAATGCCGTAAAAAATCACCTTAATGATTGAAGACATTTTAATTATTTTTTGTGTTTATTTTTTCGCGCGTTGCGCCATCATGTCTTCTTATCATTTCCGTCGCTTTTCCTGTTGTTCCTCGTCTTTCTTTTTCTCTATTTTAAAAGGAAGATATTTTTACTTGAATGGTTTTGGGTGTTCTCTGCTACCATTTGAATTGTTTACAAGATTAATGATTTTTGAACATTTTTGCATTTTTTCGTTTGTGATTTAAGATAAGGTTAATTATAAAATTAATGAAGTTTTTTCACTTGGAAAAAAAAGAAGGAAATAGGTTGCTGGCACAGAAAGCCAAAAAGGCAGAAGTGCCAAGATAAAATGTTAAACGATACAAGTACTTGGAAAAAAACAAAAGGAAAAGTATCTTTTAATTGTATTTATGCATTAGTATTCTTTATAATGTTTGTGCTATTTGCTTTGGAAGAATGTTTGTTTATCAAGACTCTAACTTGGGTTTTAAAGTAGACTGGGTTGAATCATTTGTACATTTTTTTGTAGGATCAATATGGCCAACAGATATCACTTTTGAAATCCGTAGGCAATTAAAAAGAAGAGCACGAAATCTCGTCCTACTTTACCAAAGCGTGGACGATGACAAAATCTGATGAAGTACAACTCGAACCTTTCGAGAGAATTATCCTAAGTAAGATCTTAGGTCCGATTTTCGGTAACAAGGAGTAACAAATAAGGTGGAACCCCTAACTGTGCGAGCTCTGCGTTTACATTAATAAAGTAAGCGTTAAGCATGTATCCCGGAGGACTTCTTCTAAAAAGGATACATCCTAATCAGCGATAACTTGGTTTTTGCAATTGGTTTCAACGCATCTAGGATAAGGTCAGCTGGAAAGGCATTTTGAGTGAGGGTTTACACATATATATAGCCATAAAATGTATTATATGTACATACTCGTATGTATACACATATATATATGTCTTACCTTCGACAAACACATCCCTTTTGAATTTAATCCATTGCCACGCCTATTCTCACACGTTCAACCATGTTCAACTATGGAAAAGGATTGGCATTCATTTTGAGTCTGCCCAAACTAAACTTCTCCTCTATTTAACGCTCGTCCTTCCACACCCGGACTCTTTCCGTACAATGAAAATTGAAAATCTACGAGTTTTGTTATTCACACGCGGAAAATGTTTAAAAGGTAAAAAAAAAACAGTGGAAACACAAATTGTAGAAGCACTCACACACACCACAACAAATTTGCCAGCAAACACTTCATGCATACTAAAGCGAAAATATTCCATTTCAGCAGAGGCAGAAGCTCCTCACCTGACACTCGCGCGCGTCGCATCCTTGAGATGCCACTTCAAAAATGGAGTGTCTCGCGTTCTAGGCAAGAATGCAAGAATATCTCGAGCAAACCACAACCACACCCCCACGCCCCACGCGTTGTTTATCTATTTTCATTTTTAAAAAATCCTCGAGATTAAAGCGCTGCAACGCCAGGAGCAGCTGAGCTGAGCGCAAAACCCATTTTGTTTTGCCAAATTGAAAACCGAAATACGTTATTTCGGTTTCGTCTGGGCTGCACGGCACGGCACCGAGTCACAGAAAGGGCTCTGCAAATTCGCAAATTATTAGCATTTGTGGTTTTTATACCAACACACACACACACACACACAGAAAAAAAAACAACAGAGAGGCGCACGCCAATGGAATTCAAACGTGGCTGATGACTGCGGCAAGCTTAAATGAACGTGACAAGCACATCAAATCCAGTAAAAGGATACAACGGAGCAAACATTGGTCTGACGTGCTCACCTAAGAATTTGTATGACTTCAAGATTCGTAGAGTTTAGGTATTTATGTATGTATTAAATGGATTTTTAAAACAATCATTTTCGTAAGTAAATCTTTCAATCTAAAATTCATTAAACAAATTGTTCCGAGATATGTTCCTCGTATTTGTTAATCAGAATATTTCTAGACTACGGAAAAATTCATCAATTAATTCATTGCAGGTGAGGTACCCCTGACATTCCACAGTTTAATTATAGTAAGTTCTGAACTTCAGAATAGAAATAATTCGGATTCATTTTTCATTCCGTGCCTCTTAGCCTGAAGTTTCAAGTAACTGATTCCAGCTAAAATATTTTAGACTCTAAACGCAAGCGCTGACGAACAGTTTAGTGGTCTAAAAGTGTCTGCTTGGTAATTTCGAGTTAAGTAATGACATCAACTGATTGTTTATACCCTTTTGCGTTGGCATTGACTTCCAAAGTAGTTGCGAGAATTCTTTGCAACTGAAACTTAAGCAGCAACTATTTAGTATGTTATTTTTTATTTGCCACTTACTCTAGTGTGCAGTGATTAAATTCTTTTATGTCCAGATATTTAAACGTGTCGGCCATCAGCCACAAACACAGAATGACGCAAATTTGTGCCTTAACTTAATTTTAATTGTCTCTGGTTACTTGAGTCACGTTCGATTGTTTGCTTCGTGCGGCGCCTCTTTTTTCCGTACAAGCCATAATTATCCTTTCAGCACTTTAGGCGTCAATAACCAAATTTGGGTATTAACGCTCGCGACGAAACATCAACGTTGATTGATTGGTTCGATCAATTTAATTGAGTGTCAAGTAGTTAAAACTTCTGTGGACTTTAAATTTAAACTTTTTTTAAGAGTCTCTTTTAAAAGCCAAACAGAATCGTGCATTAGAATCGGTATCCAAAATAACAGGTTCAAAAATAAAGAGAAGTAATTTTGTTTTTAAGTAAAATATCTAGATTTAAAATTAAAAAATGTTGGTATACATGATCATATATTTTTTAATATTTTTAACAACATTTGGTTTGGTTTAGATATGTCCTTCGAATGGATCATGATGTTACCACGATAAAAGTGACTACTAAAGCGGACTATCATGTATCCGCTGAAAGAACCAGCTAAAGAAGTCATGTCATCGCATAAGGCTACATAATGGAGAGGACTAACGAGTTATTACGACATGTCAAATCCAGTAACGGATTGTAGAGGTTAATATTAACATCTAGTCCCAAGATACAAACATAAATGATCAATAACAAATTCTTAGTCGATTTAACAATGTGCGTGCATTTGTCCAAACATCCGAGATTTATGAGGAATATTGATTTAATATTTAGTAATCAATCTTAAGAAATACAATAAATGAAAAATACTCTGGTATAAAAGCATAAAATCTAATAAAAATAAATTTAGGCAACCTATTCTACCCAACCTATATACTCGTATACCTATTTCTTTAATATCAAAATACGTGGTACTAATTCTTTGCATATAATGTATTAAATTATGATTTAAGCTCATTCTTGCATAGACAAAACTACCAATTCCCATATCGCATATTTTCCATCAATTCTGCGCCAACTTCAATTCATGCGAAAATCAAAAATTCCAACGTACCAACGTCATAACGTCATACTCGTAGGTACGTTGATAATAATTTCAGGCTCGCAGGCATTTTTGCGAAAAACGTGAGTCATGATAATTCAAAATAATCTAAAATGCCAGTGTCAAAACATTTTCCGTAACATTTTGCATACACACACAAAACGACACGACGACGGACAAAATCATAATTGCTTTCAGAAAATTTTTGTTAAAATTTCGGTTGAGATGCGTCAGAGGACGTAGAGGGGCGGCTGCCGGAGTAAAAATAATCGACAAACACGGCTGACATGGCTCTAATCTATTGATAATAATATTAACAACAACAACAGCAATAACAATAACAACAATGACAACAGCAATAATTGCTTGGCGATGGAAAGGCGTGCTCGGAGGAGTCAGTGTGTAGGTACGTACCCATTATAATTAAACCAAAGTCAATTTCAGACAAAAGCATCAGACACGATGATAATTGTGATTTCAAGCGGGCAAAATGCAACTTAAGCAGAAACTGCACAATTACTGTGTGATTGTGGGCGTGGCTGGATGTGGTTGGAGGAGGTAGCAGCGGTAAGCGTGTAGTCGATGCATAATTGCATTTCATAGGCTAATGTAAATATTTGACATTTTATTCCTTCGAGAGAAATTTGACAAAATTAGATAAATTTACACGAAATGCGAATGAATGCGAAATTATCAGATATTTTGTAAGGGAAGTTCGAGTTGGTTCAACAACAACAACAACAACAACAACAACAACAACATTATTTGGTTTTATGTTTTGTACATTGAAAATATTTTTCTCTAAATTCAGTAGAAGACATTTGAAAATCGAAAAACCCAAATTTCTTTAACTTTCTCCAACTGATTTTCTTAATAATTGTATGTGCTGGCCTTAGGGTAACCCTAGTAGATGATAAGGATTTTAAGATATACAAACAAATGCAATCAAAATCGGTTAACTGAAATATTTAATATTTTCAGAAAATTATCTCAAAAATAAAAATGTTCAGCTTATCGTTGTTAATAAAAGCAATGTAATTTGAAAAAAAAAAAGGAGAACAAATCGCATGAGATTAAATTTTCGTTTTACTAAGCGAGTTTCTATTTAACGGGTTTGACTGTACACTGTTTTTAATTATATTTTAATCAAACTACTTCAATTTATTCACTTAGGATAACTGATAGGAAGGAAAACTGCAAGAACTGCTACTTCGTTTCTTAAAAGTCAGAGGCGTTTTAAAAATAGACTAAGAAACTGCTAATAGAATTTTTTGTTGTATACATTTTTTTATATATCCAATCCTTAATATCCTCTTAATGATTATCACCGTCCACAAGCGATGAACCTAATCAGAAAGGACTATTTAGTTTTAAGTTTAATATTTTTATTTTAAGGTTTTCGTTTCAGGTACCTCCCAAGGGCTAGTATTTGGACTAGCTTCCTCAGAGTCTAATCTTTTGATATTTAATTATATCGGGATAGGTAACTTCCTAGTTAAGTTATTATGGAATAATTCGATCCGGAGCCTTCTGGATTTAAAAAAAATGCTTTAATTAGTGGTCAAAGAGATAAATATATCAAAATGTTAATATAAACTGTAGAGAAAGTTTACAAATTTTTCGCAGTGCATTTTCAGATACCGAAATGTTGGCAGAATGTAATTATGATGCAATTTTGAAAGGCCGCCGCAAAGTTTCATTTGCCAATAATAACTAACGCTGGTAATAATTCTAGCAATTAGTTATTTTAGTGCAATTGACAGACAGTGCAGACATACACACACACACATAAAGACAGGCAGACGGACAGACAGATAGGCAGTCAGGCAGCTAGAAGGTATTTGCAAATGTAATTAGAGATAAAACAGAGATTTTGTGTGTTTTTGTTGAGGTTGTTGTCGAAATACACGACCAACTCAATTAAGGCCATATTAAGCAGTGGCTCACCACTGACCCCGCTTACGGATCGGCCAACAGAAGCAGTTATTAAATTGTATAGCATATATGTACATATGTAATAGGTTTCCCATTGAAGTTCTTTTAAAGCGCCCGCAACTGATTTTTTATTTTATTTTTTTCGTTTTGACGGCTTTTGCGCTTTTTCAACGGAATTACTTTGAAATATCCGCCAACTGCAAAACGCTTTGTGAAAAACAGTTCCTCGCATTAAATAGCATAAAAAAATGCGAATGTGAATATTATACGGTCTTGCATTATGAGTTCTTCTTTTTGTTTGCACCCACTCCGCTACACGCCAGTTCAACCAGTTCAACGATAACAAAAGTTTTAGATCATTGCCGCCGCCAAGAACGAAAACTTGTGGTCATAAAGGAAGTTCCACTTTTTTCTCCTACGTAATGCTGCAAGTTGTCAGACTCATCGAGTAGCAGTCAGAAAAGATGCCGCTGCGGTGATGAAGTTGACAATAATGCTGCGAATAATATGACGAAATGTAGAACATCGATAGTGACAACTGTATGCGGACATTGGGAGCGACATTGGACAGACTTGAGACTGCGCCAAGTGAGGAGGATGCACTGTGAAATTGTTCAGGGAAGTCGAAATTTATTATTTTACAAATAATTTCACTTGTGAACTAAACTTAAAATAAACGCTGTAAGATTATGATAGAAGATCTAACAAGTCATAAGTTTCTCGCTTTAGGAATGGAGTTTACACTAAAGTGGAACAATCCATTCAAATGCAATCGATTACATTTATTCGTACTTGCTATGGACAATTCTTACTGGAACAACCTGCAATGCATTTGAAATGATTACAACAAAACGGATGCAGCGACTTGAACCTGATCCATATACAAAGCATAAAGAAGCGTCGCTCCGGCAATGCAGTTCCAACAGCATCCAACGTCCTTAGTCAGACAAAAGCGATTATTCGAATGGACGTTCCATCAAGATTCAGTAGCGTCTGAGCGATCGAATGAAACATAAAAATTTACGACAAAAATTGCAAGGAAACACATGCTCCACATATTTGCCGGACATTTATTGGAGTTAAGTTCTGCGCGAACCATAAATAAAACATAATCCGCTGTTGATCGTTAAGCAATCCTGCCGTACTCTATCGAGAAAAAAACAACAAACAGCAAAAACAAAAATAACAAAAATAACACAACGAACTTAACAAGTTCGAAAGACCTGTAAGAAGCAAAAAAGAAAATGAGCGAAGAGATGGGCACATTGGCAATTGATCGCACAAGACTGATGACAGACAGAATTGCGACTGCAAATTGAGACTGGTTCCAGATACGTTACGTTTGTAGGCATTCTGTTGTAATATAACGCTTGAACTTGTGACGTTCGAAAAGCGAAATTTATTTCAAGCGATTGCAATGGCGGCACAGTTCTGAACAGTTGAGCGCTTTTTTATAGGTTGTTGGGATGTTGCATTGAGTATGTGTCATTGGTACAAAAAAACAATGTTTGTCTTCTAAACATTTTACGTAAATCTTTAAAATACTTTGATAACAGGTAGTTAGAAACGATCTTCAAAGACTTTTCTAATATACACACAATAAGCTATATTAACTTTTTACCTAACAAATAACTCCTTAACTGCATGAATATCAAGAAAAAAACATATCTTCAATCAATTAAAACTGCGGTCAACCGAAGGGGCTCTCGGTGTGACCAATTATTGGCAGAAATCCAAGGGAAAACATATTCGTTGAAGAAACTTCGCCCCCTAGAACACTAATTAAGTTTGTTAATTAAATCCTTTGGGTCAACAAAACATGCTGAAATCTTAACGCGTGCAAATATTCGAAAAAAAATAAGACACCGGGAGCGTTGTGTCTAAACACCAGAAGGGTTACCACGCAACCCTAACATCTCTGTCTGTGCTGTCCGTCCAAATGAAAATCATAATTTCATAAGTCGTGGTGGAGAATGCGCCCTAATTGACAAAGTGTTGTATTACACTTGCCGCATCGCACAAATGCTGCATGCAGCCAGCCAACCAGTCAGTCAGTCAGTCTTTTGTGTAGCACACTTTCAAATGTTGTACGTTGAACGCGCAACTATGCCATCGAATGAAATCTGATTTTGTCTGTCTGTCTGGGTGTCTGACATTAAGTAAATTATTTTTAATATGTTTATGGACTTGCGCATATGACACTACACACATACACACACAGACACACACATTCTGTAATTATGTAATTTTCACATATAACTGATTTAATTACTGTAATGGGATTTGTGCGAGCCTGAGAGACAATGCATAATAAAACATTTAATATGATGGATGTGACGTAGAAAGGGGCTGACGGAGAATTAAAACATCGCAAGTGTCTCAAATGAAGGGTTAAACGTGTTTCTAGATTTTTTAAATATTTGCTTTTGTTTCCGAACCAAACTCACATTTTTTATTTACGATTTAATATTTATTTTGACTGCAGACTCTTTCTGACTTTATATAAATTCTTTCAATATTCCGAAGAGGATTTGACAAATTGTAATTGATTGATTAGTTAGTAATCATTTATTAAAAAAAGTCATCATTCTTTTTTTAAATATATTACTAGAAAATAACTGCAGAAATAAAAAAGTTACACATTTTTAACATCACAGGATTGGGCATATTGTAATCAATAAATTTGCATTTTTGATTACAGATTTTTTTAAGTCTGTTAGAATAAAACCAAGTATGAGGAATTGTTGCAAACGATGTCAGAAAAAAAACTTTCAGGTTAGCCTTTTCGCTGCTAGCACGATTTTTTTCAACCGCATAGATTTGGAACACCAAAAGTAAAAATATTCAGCACAAATTGTAATTTGTGTTAGTATTTTTGGAACACCCTGTTTATTCTCGTGCTAGCAGCGAAAATAACGGCTAATAATATTTACTTTTCTTTGTATAAAAAGCTCTATAAAATTTGTAATCTTATCAAAAATTCTCTGATTGATGAAATTGATGAACCAATAGTAGATACAATATTTCATGCAGTATAAGCATCTGGGTAGTCACAATATCGTCGTGGTATCCCGGCAAGCCCTAAAAAATGTTGAGGGAAAAATGTTAAATTTACTCCAATAAATATAATAATCTGTAATGAAAAATTGCTTGATTACTTTGGAATATGTTCGGCCAATAATTACATTTGATTGGTTGTTTATTGTAAATACTCGTAAATTTTTGAAATGTTTAACAAAGTGTAATCATTACTGCGCAAACCTGAATCCGAATAATGAATAACTATTTACGAGTATATAAATAAAGCTTGTATAAAAAAATAGTAAGAATCTGAGCGAAAATTTTAGAAAAACTTTTCTTTAAATTTGTACATTAAATAAAAAAATCAATTATTTAACTGACACCCACCCTGAATTAACTGAAATGTAGTTATGGAAATTAACCTTTTCATTAATTCTAAAGCTTGACTCTTCATTTATAACATTTAAAAAAACTAAAATAGCGACAACAAATTAAAACCAAACATGAAAGCCCTCCCCTTTCTTTTTTTATACATTGCACCACGCACACGGACAGACAGTTAGGGTATATTGAGTTTGGTCATCGATTTATAATATCCACAAGGAGATATCGAAAATATGAAAATATTCAAAGTATACAATATTCTAATGGGATGTATTTTTTTCTTTATTTATATACAAGCTAATAGTTCCAGGTGTTGTCCAGGTTTTATTTTGGATATAAATATGTTTAAGATAAGTCAGCGGAACTTCCCGTTTCTGAGTTACGTCGGTGGGCTTTAAATTTATCAAACCAAATTTCTGATTAGGAGCAATTTTTACGAAAGAAATAATCGAATATTTTCACTTAATTTCACATATGATGGGCGTAATAGGTGAGCTTGGAAGATTATTTAGCCCGAAATCTTCCCTGGCGTGAACAAGCTTTGTAAAATCTGCCACGCCCATTAGCGAAATTAAATTAAAAAAATCAATTAGATCAATAAAAATAAAACCTTTGGTATTTAAGCTAGTACGATCACTTTCGACGACATTACAAAAAATTGGGTGTGTTTAAATCAATTCACTGACTTAAAATTTAGTATTAAACTTTAAGTAGTAACAGAATACTACTGACATTTAGGAATATATTGTATGACAAATTAGATTTTTATATTATTAATAAAACAAAATATGTTTTCCTAAACTGGTGTAGGTCACTTAAGCTTCAACATAGCCAAAGATAATTTTACCAGTTCGAGTTAAAATAGGACTGACAACATTGTTGGCACACGCAGGCAAGCAGGCAGGTAGGCAGCAACAAACAATATCAACAACAACAATACTCACTGAATGTTACAGCAAATGCAATTTGACGGCAATTATAAAAAATTACTCGAGTATAAGCCTAAAGAAATTCAAAAGCGCACCTTGAATAATTGATTGTATTTCTGAAATTAAAGTGCGCCAAACACGTAAACAATCTGACCGAACTCACCCCTCCTCCTCCTCCACCTCTATCACCCACGCCAATGAGCACGGCACGCAATTTTCCACAACAAATTCCAGCAAATGTCAAGAATTTTCGAAAACAAAAAAATCTGTTATATTTCTCAAGAAATGCAATTTTCTAAAATAGCATAGAAAAAAAAGAAAAAAATTTAAAAGGTGGCTATAAATACTCTACAGTGAAAATTCCATGCCACTTTTCATGCGATGCCAATTCTGCCGCCAATTTACGTAAGTGGCGCACACGTTTACGCGAGCAGGCGAACCAACAAACCATCAAACGAATGAACGAACGAACGGAACGAACCGAACCTTACGTTAAGTGACATGTGAATTTTGACAGCTGCACCTCGCTGCTGGAGGCAACTACTTATATTGCAGTTACATATGTATGTAGGTGCGTTTGTATGTATATATGTACAAATATAGTACATACCGAAGTAAGTAAACTAATTTTGTGTAATTCACAGCAGTAACCTAACCTAACCTTACCTAGCCAAAGCCAACTTAAACGTAGCTAACCTTTTTGTAAAATAGGAAAGCGTCTTGGTCGTTGCAATAGTTCCGCACTCTGTATAAGGTCGTAGCCGCCTTATGTGGAATCATACAGCTAAGGCTACCAACTCAATTTTGTTTAGTTATATATTTTTTATAGTTATGTAATATATAAGTATTATATATAAGTTTTTTTATTTTTCACATTGTATTAAAATGCAGACAAGAATTGTTAAGCGAATTTCGCGTTGGACAATTGTTACAAGATTTTATAAAATTGATTTGCATTCTTTAAAAGGTTTTCGATGTCCACATTTACAATTATTCGATTTCCGTATTAAAATCCGCCCAGTAAAACCAACGGTGCAATTTATAGGAACGGGGATTATTAAATGTTCATACATATCATACCCAAATGAATATCTCAGTATGTCTTAAATTCAAGTTTGAAAAATGGCAAGGCACCTTTACGCCATCAACTCAAGACGTCGTTTCCGTCAATGTTCTTAAAGTACGGTGAAACCACGAACCTTAAGTTACGTGTTCATAACAAAAGCTTACTGCCAAATATAACATAGCCAGGCCATTAAAATCCAACTCTTCTAATAGGGTTTCGCCAACATGGTCCCGCCGGAAGAGTGAACGACTACTCGATAGAAGAACCAGCTACACTCAGATAGAAAATTACTAAGTTTTAAGAAAAATGAGGTTATTTTTAAAGAAAATGTTTATGAATTTGAGTCAAGAAAGTGTTTTCCTTACGTTTAAATAACATTTGTTTTTCAGTATAGACAATATTTCCACGTACCTACCATTCGGTACGTTTGTTCTATGTTTGTAACGCCCAAAAGGGGGCGTGGTAGGTATGGCAAAATATATATATAAATGATCAGCTTCGGATTCTGAGTCAATTTACCGATTTCCGTCCGTCTGTCTGTCCCAGTGATTGCAGCCGTAGCTTATGAGCTATCGAGCTGAAATTTGTGAGCTACTATTCTTCACGCGGAGACTAAGTTCTAAGATGGGCAAGGTAGGATCAAAACTTCTACCCCTTTCCATTGGAGAAAAAATAATTTAAAAAATTCCAGCGCATTTATACAGTTAAAATTCAATAATTATCACTTAAGTAGTAACACAAAACTACTCATAAAAAATGGGCGTGATCGGATAAGAACCACCCCATTCCATTCGGAAAAAAATTATTAAAAATAGCTACAGCGTAAATAACCAGTACAAATTCGGTATTGACACTTTGCTAATAGCACAAAACTACTAACTAAAAAGGGGCGTGATCCGATAAGAACAACGTCCACTTATTATAGAGATATGTAGCAATTATGTGCTAAAAGAAGCACATTTTTTGGTTTCACTGAAATGGCGGATGGTATATGAGCTTCGGCATAGCCGAATATAATTCTCTTACTTAGTTTTTAACTAAGCTCTTATTTCTTTAAAATAAAGAAACTATTGGGAAATTGTCCATAAATAAGTACACGAATTTATATAATTTTTTCCCAAAATATGTCGAATTTTCATATGTTTCCAATGAAAACATGATAAGTCTATAACTTTCAATTTTCCGAATGAAATAGTTATTTTGATAAAAATAATGATATACTTAAAAAATCTAAAACATATCGAATTATTTGGTTAAAAAAAAAAAAACTTCGAACTTAACAAAAGCACATATTCGAAGAAAACGTACGGACACGGTTGGTTGGCTCTTTTTTTAGGGAAACCAGGGAAAGGCGTTGGGGCAAGATGAAGTTGACTTCCGCTTTTGCCGATTCGCAATTAGTGTCGCGTGCGAGTCAACTTGCGCAATTGTTTTCCATTTTTAAAAATAAACTCGTTGAAATGTTTTTTTTTCCATTTGCCCTCTTTGGCAATTACCTGGGAAGGTTATTCCTACAGCCGAAGCATGCTAGCAGTGGTGTGTGTGTGTGTGTGGCGCCGCGGGCACGGCGCTGAGGTCAATTCAAAGCATTCGAAATATTTTGACAGTTACTGAAGTGCACTCAATTAACTTTTGACAAACGCTTTTCTAAATCTTTTTGTGTTGATTCAGCGTAAGCGTGTGTACGCTCTAATATATATACGTATATATTAAATCCAGCAGATACATTCGAAATTACCAAATAAATTTACCAAATGAAAAATAAATGGTGAAGTGAAGTTACAATTAAATCGTATTTACAACAAATGCTTTAAATTATAATTAAATGTAAAAATCAGGAATACAAAACAAAAACAATATATATATATATAAAGTATATATATATATTGAAATAAAAAACCGTTGAGTTTGCAATTACACGTGCACTTTACACAGGCCCATTTGCAACACACTTGTATCGGTGTGCGTGAGCGTATCTGTAGGATGCGTGCAAACGTCATGATACGCTTCGCTTTTGTAATCATGCATTTCACATTAACTTTGGCATTTTTCCAAATTGTAAATTATTGCAATGAATTGTTTTTACAGAACGCGCCAGAACAATTTACACACACACACGCACACGTATGTAAATGCTTGGGTACATATGTATTTACACATGCACATAAAATATATATCGACGTGAATTTTTGCACCATTATCCAGAGTAGTAAAAACCTGAAGTAGGTACCCGAACCGAACTCCAAAAGAGTAAAAAATTCCTTTGTAGCAAAAAAAATTAATTTAAACTTAAAATCATGTGGAGATGCAAATCAAAAACGAATAAATCCATTTTTAGAAGAAACTAGTGTTTAAATATGTATTTAGCTTAGTCTTAAACTGAATACCCGAAAAAATCTTCTATTCCACCCAGAGGTACAAATTTATATATATTACAAAATTTATTTATCAATATATACAAACATTTGGTTTTAACGGGAGTGGAATTTATTGACTCTAATTTACATTTCTTAAAGTTAGAGCAAAACTTACTTAATGGAAGTTATGGTCAAAAAGGTATGACAAGAATGATGCAACTTTTAAAATCATTGAGCGCCCTAATTTATATACACACTTAATATAAATGTTACAACTTGTTGTTAATTATTATGTATAACATATAGATAAAAAAAATAAAGAACACAAAAACTAAAACTAAGCATAATTTGCATATGTTTATTTATTTATTTATTTTAGAGGAAGAAACTGGGGATATCTTGTCTTTAAGGATTGTTTTGTTCGTCATATCAACATGGATCATACTTATATATAACTACATATGTACATTTCTTTATCAAATCATCTCGTTTTATTTTATCCTTTTACTGGTTTAAGAAGTTCATATTTTGAATGTGCAAAATTGCAATTGTCAAATAATTTATATTATTTATTTACCTACGACTACTTACAAAGTTGACAACATAAAAAGTCCATATAACTAGCTGTACAGAAGTTCATCTTAAGTCTGCAGCAAAATGATTAATGACTTTCACTCATGAGAATAGTTAAAAGATTCTTACATATGTACGTCTTGCATGAATATTGCGTTTTTAATATGCTTGCTGCAATTACCTTCTGCTTCTGCTTCACGTCACAGAGCAATCAAATTAATTCCGACGGTCACACGAAAATCCCCAAACTATTAAGTTAAGAGCAAACAGGTCCACACCCCCCTGCAATGCCAACAGAAGCGTTGCGTTTCAGCTAATATGGCTAAAGTGAAAAACGAAATCGAAAAAAAAGCACAAAAATTCTTAATAAATTAATAAAAGCGAAGAGACGTAAGAAATTTAATAAAATCACATAACGCACCCAACCTGAGCAGCGTCAAACCTTTGCCGCATCTCAACGTGTGCACACATACCCACTCCGGCATATTAGGCTGTTTCTAATATATTTTTTTTTCATCTCTCTTAGTTGTTTTGTTAGCTTCAAAAATTGTCATTTTGTTCTCCGACTACTGCCGGTATCTTTCATTAATTTTTGGAGTATCAATTGTCATCTCAGGGATTCTGAGCGCTTTGCGACTTTCCTTTCTTAGTCAATAGTTTGAGACAGCCTAATAAAGTTGGCAGGGGTTGTAGAAGCCAGCATCGGCCGCAGGAAGCAAAGCGAAATAAGATTAATGATTACAATAAATCCTGCGACATGTAGCCTAGGCCGGCTTGGACGCCACCGGCTTGTGCTCATACATACATAAATGCGACTAGCGGCAAAGCAAGGATTTCCCGCACTAATAAAGCAAGTTCAAGAAATCAACGCAGATTATTGCAGCAGGGGCAAACGCCAGAAACTTCGGCAGCAATGTCCCCGATGTGAACGCACCATTATGCTGATTAAATTCTGCCACCACAGTTGCTACTGCGAGCGTTATTAGAACGCTCGCTCGGTCGGTCGGCCGGTCGCGGTGCGTATGCCCCACATGACGCGCTAAAGTAAATCCATAGGGGTAAGCAATATAACGTAACATTCGACAGCAGCAGCAGAAGCAAATACAAAAAGAACCCCTCTGCACCCTCTGATAACAATTCCGATTGCAGGATTGCTCATTTAGCGCGGCAGCGACACAAATCCCTGGTCAAAAGAAAAAACACAAAAACAGTAACAACAACAACAACAATGAAATTGGAAAAGAAAAAAGAAATTCATCATCAAGTTTGTGCGCCGCTGGTGGCGTATCCTTAAATCTAATTACGACTTAATCAGCGCCAGCACAGTGCGGCGCGCAACGCGGTACGACATGCGGATGCGATTGCGTTGTTTTGATTAAGAAAACTGGCAAAAGGCGTCGCTGGCGAATCCGAACCGCCACCCTCTGTCGCCATTACGCTCAATTGGCAAAGGCAAATCGTGCAACTTTGTCAGGTCGGGCGGCAGGGGTCAGGCGGGACCCAGTTCGCCCAGTTCGCCTGGCAGGGTAGTGGATGCTGCTGCACGCCGGCTTTTGTCGCGGCAGCAGCAGTGGCGGCTGGTGCGCTTTTGTTTTTATTGTTGTCGCAGCACGGTGCATATGTGTCATCATCCACATGTGTTCGTTTGTATGTGTGTAAATTTGTGTACGTTTTGGTGTTACTGCTGCACACCAGGCTTACATGTGTTAATCACAGCTGAGGTCTTTTTGTTATGCAACGCAACGCACAGTACTTAATTGTTTGAGTACCAAAAATTAAGTAGAGAAAATATTTATATGCCCTTATGGGCCTTATATCAAAATATAATAAACGCTAAAAAAAATTTTATTACAGTAAATTGATCATAAAGAAAGTTTCACTTGGCTACAAATACAATTAATTTTTTAATCAAATATACAATAAAAACTGACATAAGAAATACAATTATTATTGGCACAAGCAAAAAGCTATAGAAGCACTGCGTCCTGAAAGATCTACTGTAGGCTGCACTACTATTCCAGACTATTTATAAATCTTGTAATTGTTGTTGTTAAATCTGCGTCTTGCCACCGCTGGACAAGTGCAAAAAACATGTTGCGCCGTTTCTTGCTCCTCTTGGCAGAGTCGGCATGAATCACTTTCTACCACTCCTATATTATTCAGATGTTAATTGAGTTTACAATGTCCTGTTAAATGTTCACTTAAGAGTTTAATGTCCTTTCTGCAAAGGTTAAGAATACCTTCAACCTTGAAATGTACTGGGTCAATGAGTCTTCTTGACTGCCGCATGCCTGTTTGAGCTTTCCAATTCTCAAGTAGACTTTGTTTTTCCTACAATTTATAAAGTTACTGTTTACCCCACTATGAACGGAGTTTCTGAACTGTTCTACGCGAGAGAGTCCGCTATTTGATTGCCCCTCATGTCCCGGTACCCATATCAGAGTAACAAAAAATTCCTCGCTGCTAGGATGTTAAGAAATTTAAGACAATCCCAGACCAGCTGTGTTTGGAATAAGAAGTTTATAAGTGTATTAATTCAAATTTTTAATTCAACTGAACATTTTGAATAATTCTAATTAAAATCTTTTCTTTAAATTCATGTCATTTTATTTAGGAAATAAATAATTTTGCTTGCATTGCCAATGAGTACTGTGGAGCGCTTTTAAACAGGAAACTCTTTTCGCTTGTTTTGATTTTGTGTGTGCGCGGGAGCAATTTCGCTTTTGTTTTTAAATTGCCTAAAAAGTGTAATGTCATTGTTTGTATTATTGCTGCTGCTGCTTCTGTTGTTGTTGCTGCTGCTGTATTTTACATATTGTTTATGTAGTTGTTTTTGTTTTTGTTTTGTTTTGCATCTGTGTCCGTGTGTTTTCATATGTGTGTGTGTGCGTTTGTATGTGGACGTGCTGTGGCATTCACACTAAATGAACCTCAACAATAAATTCAATTGGAAATCGTTTCATGTCAATGCATTAATCGCACATAATCCCGTTATGGCGAAAGGATACGCTTGAAAAATATTGCCACATTCGCTGCGTTATCCGCGCGCGCTTTGTTTATTTTGTGTGTGTGTGTGTGACTCGGGTGCGGCGGCGTGTTTTCAAGCTGAAGGCTTGTGGGCTGGGCTAGAGAATCTTGCCCACAATTTGACAAATGGTTTTGCCATTTCTGATAGAAACCTTTTGTATTGGTTTTTATTCTTTAACAAATGCACGAATTTTATTTTGCATATACTCGTACTCGTTTGAAATATTTAAAATATAATTAATTATATTGATTACATTCTGTATTGTATCAGCAAATATTGTATTTGATGTATTTTAAATCTAGAGCCCGAAAAATAAACTCTTTTCTGATTATAAGAAACTTCTAATGACTATTTTAAAACGAAAATAAAGCGACTTCTCTAATCGAACCAGTGATTCATACCAACTTAAAGGAATGGCGAAGAGATTTTTTCATGGATTTACATAAGCTTAATAGTACCGAGAAATGAATGCTTGGAGAGAGATTATTCCACAAACGAATCGTTCAGCTAAAAAAACAAATTTTCACTGTAATGCTTTGTCGTATTTAAACAGATGAGCATTTTATATTAAAAAAGCAATATAATACAATATATATAACATTGCTCGAGGAAATGTTAACTAAAGGAGGTGTTACTATATCCAATCAAATATATCGCACGCTGTTTATTCTGGTCTAGAAGCTCCAAGGAGACTTTTGCACCTCCTGCTCAGATATGATAATACTTTCGTGTCTGGGTATAGCGAACACTCTATAAAGTCAACACCTTGATATAGTGAACACCCAAATTTTTACATGGATTACTATAAATAGTGAACAATCGAAATGCTTTTCAAAATTTGTTTCACTATTTGGAGGTTAGTGAATACAAATTTTTAAAACAACTTCAAGCAGATAGCAATAAAAAACATAAAAAACTCTACTGATGATGCTGATATACTAGCATTGCGAATAGGAATTTAGGAAAAAGCGCTCCAAAAGTAAATTTCTGAACGGAAGAACAACACATGTCCACCTTGAAAGAGTGAACAACCCGGATATAGTCCTTATATCGAGACACGATTACAATATTTTTAATAGAATAATATTCTTAATTCTTTTTAAATTAGATCCGCCTATTTTCTTATTTATTTTGTCTGTCTTTTGTTTTCAGCTGTGAAATGTTTAATACAAAACAAAATTTTTGTTAAAGGCTTCTTTTTTACTTACAATTACAATTTACTTTTATTATTAGACAAACATTTTATTGTAATACTTAAAATACAAATTCTTACTTTTTTTAGCATACGTATTATTTTTTACATACAAGCAAAACTAAATAAATCGAGGAACTTTTCGAGTCTGTACTCGAGACTAATTGCCATCGAATATTTTCTTACATCTTTTGACAGTTCTTTTTCGAGGAACAAAGAGTGTCGAGTTTTCAAAATTTTCTTGGCATTTCCACTTTTAAGGGAATCTCCTTTCTTAATTTATGCGGTCATTTATTTGTAGCTTCTCAACCACTTTGTTGGTTCTTAAAATTTTTGCATTCGAAATTAAAACAACAACTTGGGTTAGATTTAACTCATCAACTGGCAAAATTTCCATTTTTATAAATTACTAAATAAAACTGCTGTTATGTGCAAAAATACAACAACAACAATTGTAATAAACTGAAATCATTTTGAACAAGTTGCGATAGACTCAATATTTAAAAGTTGTTGTTTTTTTATGTGCAATAATAAGAATTTGTCTCCTAAATTAACTTTCCCGTTTCATAATTCCACTGACATACACACGCGCTCGCTCGTTCGATGTATAAATACAAGAAGCTGCTACGATATTAAAAGGAAGAAAGGAACAGACAACCATGCAACATATTAAAGTGGCATGAAAGCGTATAAAGAAATCCGGCTGTGTCACATTTATAGGAATTTATTAATACCCTATATCTGATGTCGCTGCCACGAGTGCCTGCCTGCCTGCTTCGCTTGCCGCCATCTTCTCTAAGCCATATTTCAGAAATCATAAGCTATGTGCGACAGCAAATAAAAAAGAAGTATGAAAATATAATAATTCCTTTGCGGCAAATGCCCCGTGCCCCACCAAATGCCTGAAGACCTTTCCTTTTTCTTTCCTTTCCGTTTTGGTTTTGCTACTTTATATCCACTTTATATGCTTGCAGGATGTCCCAATTATTATTACACACATTCATATATATGGAAGAGTGCGTGTACATGTGTGTGGACGTGTGTGTGTGCGTGTGTGAGCGTCTCGTATTTCAACGCATCCATGTGCGAATGGAACTTAATCTGCAACAAAATGTCTCCAAGATGAAAGTAGGTAAAGGTGGGTGAATTGGAAGCACTGCGTCTGTACACCGATAAAAATTTACCTCAAGGCGTGATTTTATTTACTTATATCAAATTTTGTTTTAATATTAAATAACTATTATTAATTTCGAAATATATGTTTAAAAGTTTAACCATTAAAAATATATTTTCCCTTAACAAAGCTAGAGACAAACTTTATACAAATGAAATAATTTTGTTAACCCTGCTGAACAACAGCTGAACTAATTTTTTCTCCGTGTATCTTGATGTTTGGGTATTTTCTTTTTATAAAGAAAAGAAGCGTTCTTTTTTCATGCATTGGGATTTGTGATGGGATTTCCTTTTCTATTATTGGCATTAGGCATGTCCTGTGTGTGTTATGCATTTAAATTGCGTATTTTTCTCAGCGATTTGTCTGCGCTCATGTATGTACGACGGTAGGCTGGAAGGGTCTTAGTCGTAGAAGCGAAATTTCTTAATGTTTACGGCATAAACTCGCATGTGACATTTTTCATTAAATTCTTATTTAGTTTATGAAGGTGGCAAAGTTTCGCAATATTCTTGAATTTCTTATGGAACATTTAATTTTTTAAAGGTTAACTTTGGCGTTAGACAACCTTTTGTATTTTAAATTTATTTAAAAATTACGGTAACCATTTGAAGGTTTTTTATCTTGGCTCTTTCTGCATTTTATTTTTCTATTTTTTGTTTGTTTGTTTTTGATCCAACCCGCATTATCCGTTTATCCTATCACTTCTGGTCAATATACACTTTTTCCATTTACTAATCCCGCTCGACGACAACAACAAAAAAAACCCTTCCACATTCACATTCGTTTCCGTTGTCGCACTTTACCTCTTCCTGTTTATTTCTACTTGGGTTGTGTGTATGTGAGTATGTCCTCTTAGTCCTTGGCTATCCGTTATCACATGATCCACGACACAGTCGAACTCATTCACTCGGGCGTGCATTAACATTAGCGCACAAGTAATTTCAACCCTTCTCATTAGAGGATTTTAAGGATAAAACCATCCACTCAAATCGCCACTGCTGCCAGCCATATCGCAATGCTCAGCTGACGCTGCACAGTACATTTCTTGAGATTTGGTATACAAATGGCATAAACGTTGAATTGGTCCCATGTGTTTGAAATTTGAAATACCAATTAAATGAAGTTGCTTAATTAATACTTTAGTAATAATATCAAAAAGAATGAGATTTTCGTATATTACCTTTTGTTTCGAAGATAACCTATGGACAAAAATAAGTTAGCCCATGCAAAGGAGTTCTGATCACATCCCTTAATTGCGAACATCTGATCAAGTCTACGAGTATTTACGAATATTTCTGTTTTTTGATAAATCCGGTCTTATCTGGATCATATCCAAATGCCTATATAATCAGTTCAGATTCCAAATATAATTTTATCAAAACATAAAATGCGAATGTATATACATAAATAAATATTTGGAGCAACTACACAAACTAGACAAATGTGGACCACGCTATTTATGAGCTTTACAGAATTGTTGCTATCATTAGATTTGAACAATGCTGTCGCTCAGAAAGTTTTTCTTAAAACAAAAAATATCTGTTTCTGATTTTGCTTATCACCTGAGCGTTGGACCTAAGACGTTATATACACCAACCATCATGTGCCGCTTCCAAAATATATGATATCACATATAAAAATTATATTTAAATTATTCTCTATAATCTGAAGTACTGTGCGCGGGACTAGAGACGAAGTGACTAGGATATTGTTCGTCGTCATCGTCGTCGATGTTGGCCTTTAGTCATTTGTGTGTGTTTGTGTTCGCTTAGTTTGGTTCGCGTTGAGTGGGTGTGTCCGTCAACTCGACTTCGTCGTGTACACATTTCCACAATGAGTTCAGGATAACAGTTTCGTGTTTGTTTATCCAAATGGAAGCGTCCACAGCGTCCTTAGATATTGTTGTTATTGTTGTAGTTGTTGTGTCCACTCTGTGTTGTCGCATGGGGACAACCCTAAGAAACCTTTCGTTTGCTGTTGTTGTTGTCAATAGTTAATGTTATTGTTGTAGTCATTCGTCCAGAGCGTCCAGCCACTTCCATTACCAAAACGGAACGAACAAACAAAACCCCCTGAAGGCAGAGTCAGTGCCAGTGCCAGGCGATCAAAGCTCATGGCAATTAATCATTTTGTTTAGTCTTTACACCATTCATTCAGTAGCTCTGCTCTGCTCTGCAACGGCCACTGCCTTTGCATGAGCGCCGGAGGTATGGGCGGCAGCCGTTCTAACGTTCCGTTTCGTTTGCACGGCCGGATGGTACTGCGAGATATGCAATGAAACCAACCGTTACACACACACACACTCAGACGGACATACAAACAGACTGACAGACAAACACAAGCTATACTTTAAGTATTGGGCGGGCATGTCTCTGCTATCCTTTATTGTACTGCTGTTGTTTTTGTTGTTATTTCTGAATCAAGAAACCCCGCTGAGCATCGTCCTGCTTCGACTTTGATAGGTTTTACGTAATCAGTTCTTAGTTGCGGCTCATATTTGGTTGTGTTTCCCGTTGCATGCTCAACATCTCTCAAAATAATTGCAATATCCTATCTCATACGGTTCTATTTTCTATAGAAATTAACTCAGTTCCCATTGCTAGAGATATTTTAAATCGAAGAGTGTTTAAAATTTATTGGTAAATGTCTAACAACAAATGGGTTAAAGAATTTAACTGAAATACAAATTTTCCAAAAATAATCAGAAACAATCGGAACTCTTTAGAGCTTTAAATTAAAAACCGATAAATTCAATTGTGTGTTTTGATGTGTTAATAAAATTGAAAGGATAGTCTTCACCTAATTCCATACTCAGTATTTAAAAAACCTTCTTCTAAGTATTTAAAATTAAAAAATTTAGATTCCTTTGGAGAACTGAAAAAATTTGCATTATTAAATATTGAAATATGGTTTCAAAAGCTTAAAATGTCCTTGATATGAATCCAAAATAAATTTGTAAGCAAACTATTTCTAATTGCTCAACAATTTTGCTTTTAGTATCAAAAACTGTAATGCAAAAATTTTTTTGCAAACATCGTCAAATTCAAAATTTTCATATCTAAATCCGGTATATCCAAAGCTTATTAAAGAAGAAAATTTGTCGGCATAAACTTCACCAGAATTTTTTTTGAAACAATAACTTTTTATATAAATTCGAGGACGTTATTAAATTTTTATGTTTTTCCAAATAAAGTTTTTTGTGAATTTATTGGTTTTTGATTGAAAGCTCCTGGATAAGCCATTATTTCCTTGAAGATCGGTTAATGTTTAAGAACATTGTTAACTGTTTTCCCTTTTTAAGTTGTCGTTGAAAATCTCTTAGAACGGACTTCCGGTTGCATAATACAATACATCTACTAACTACAAATTTAAAAATATCAAAAAATTTTTTAAGCTTCACTTTAAAAGAGAACAATGCTCTTAACGGTATTAAATTTAAATGATGCTACTCCCCTTGCCACATACAGATCCTGCAAGCCTTTTATTAATTTTCCAAATGAATTCTCCACAAACAACGAAATGGCAGAGCGACAGACAACATCATTACGATACTTTTGCGCCATAAATGTTGTTGCGTCATACAAAATGATACTTCCCAAATGGAATAAAAAACAAAAACACATGAATAATAAAAAATTAAAGGAAGTCAACTGTTTTTTTTTTTGTTCATCATTGTTATGTGACTTTTTGACTTCCGTTACGCTGATGTGTTTCCGTTTCCGCTGTAACTTTCGTATTGCGTTTTACGTACGTGTTTTTCCCCTTTCTTTCATGTTTTCTTTCTTTGGTATGAGACTGTGTCTGTCTGCAGTCTGTCTGTCTGTCTGTCTGTCTGTGGGTTCATGTGTTCATGTGATGATATCAGTTGATGTCGCGCAAAGTGAGTGACGAAATGTTACAGGGATAATAACAATAGTGCAAAAGATTTTCCGCCATGTTGATTTGCTGCCGGCTTGTATACGTCGTTTTGCGTTTTTTCTTATTTTTTTTTTTTTTTGGATTTTTATTATACTTTG
Source organism: Suillia variegata (assembly GCA_949127995.1). NCBI lineage: Eukaryota > Metazoa > Arthropoda > Insecta > Diptera > Heleomyzidae > Suillia > Suillia variegata. The sequence continues at coordinate 31,087,542 of OX421843.1, read as the reverse complement.
GATTTTAAACTTTTTTCCTTTGGTTGCGCATTTTTTCGCAAGCTATTTCCTTTTTATGTTATTTTAATTTTATGTTATTGTTATGGCACAATGAAATAAAATTGAATTGACACTGACGCCATGCAGATAAATACACAAACACACAGGCAGACAAACATACACACAGGCGCAAAAAACACAAAACACAAAAGTGATACGCACACAATGATAAGGCGTGCGACAGTTGTTTCTGACATTTTTATTGACGGTGCGGAGTGATTTTTGTGTCCTACGGCCAATAAAAATATTAAAACTAGACTTTAAAGCATATTGGCATGAACTTTAGGATACCAAAGCTCTTCATATTCTCAGATTATAACGAAATAATGGCGACATATACAAATTATTATTTTTATAAATATTTGTTATTCATTTTTATACCATACACTACCCGAAAGCATGTACCATTGGAAATACTCAGTCTGAACTTCTATTTGTAGCTCTTGGTAGGTATGGTAGTTCCCATATTATTCATCAAATGATCAGCATCGAATTCGGAATCAACAGCTATCGAACTTTTGCATATTATTTTCTAAGCGGAGATGAAGTTCTGAAGATGAGCAAATGTCAAGCAAATGTAACTTTCACCTCCCATACAAACAAAAATAAGCTTTCCGCTCTGAACTGCTTTCAGGAAGACTTAAAGAAGGTCATCAAAAACAGGTCTTCTACTAAAAAAGCAATTTTTGTTAACTCGTTTCTTTAAAATCAGTAGACCTTACACTTCCAATTTTTTTTAATTTTCGACTGCATTAACAATCGAAAGTAGATATTTCCAAACTAGCTTTTAGAGATAGACCACTTGAATATAAGTCCGCGATTCATCTGAAATAAATATATCTACAAATTTTAACTCAATAACCGATATTAACGATGCAAATTAAGAATATTTATTGTACTTTATCGAGTCACTGAAATTATACTAAATATAGTATATCGAAAACTGTCGAAAGTAGTAGATTTTCAGATTACATAAAAAATAGCGATATCAACCTGGTTTACAATGGCACTAATGTACTAATTGAGCCTGAGTTATGTCCCTCTCAGGCAACACCTAAACCAACCATCCAAAGATATTACCAAATTCTTAAAAATATTAATACCAAATTAGTACACAATACACACGCGATTATTTTATTAAATGCTTGTGCTTAAAAAATGCCAACTTCATAAAAAACTGTTATGCAACATCGCCAAAAAAAAAGGCATGACGCTATTTCAATTTTCCAGTCGCAAGATGACGCCAAGAATCCGGAGGCTTTCAAGGGTGCGTTTATAACTCACTTAAATGGTGCGAACAAAAATATGAAATCCAGAAGAGCTCACACCGATGTAACACATTTATACCAATCTACGACTACATTCACACTAGCAAATGGTGCACACGGGGTCAAAACGATTTAGCACTCCCACAACCGAAAAATAAAAACAAAAAGAAAGAAAACATAATCTGAAAAGAAAATTCCGTACAACACTTGCAGGATGCTACAAATAAAACTAGAGCAGAGCAATTTTCAGTAAAACAATTTATATTCCAAGGGCAAATGCAACAACAACTACAACACATTACAAAATGGGTTACACACAAGAGGGTGGCTGCTGAAATTCCACTTCCACACGCCAAAAGGTGAATTATGAGAAATTGCGTTATAATGACATCGACAGCTTGTAAAAATGGTGCCAAGTTCATATGCTGCTCCTGATAATGTTGTGCCACTGGATGCGAACACTCAGTGGGATTTCTATGTTTTTGTTTTTGTTATTGTTTTGGCGACGACCATCAAAGGCCGAACCCTTCTCGGTGGGTAACAATCGCACGCATACATTTTAGCTTCTTAGCTGCTGACAGTGGAAGCGTTCGATGTGCAACATCTGAACTAAATCTTTTTGTTTTGAACGAAGTTAATGCGGCAAAAGGCGATATCCGAGCGATTACTGATGAAGTTTTCGTCGCCTTTTGCATTAACAGAGTACATTTGTACCCTGCACTTTGATTTGTGACTCTCCACATTTTGATTGATTGTTAAACTAAAACTTTGGCCTAATTTGTTTGGACAGCGCCTTAGTAGTTGTTCTTACAAAACAATTTAACTAAAACTACATTATGTTATTGTGTATTGTATGTGTAATGCATACGGATATGTTATAACTTACAAGGGTGGTCTAGATTTCTACGATTTAATGAAGACCTGAGCCACAGTTATTATTTAAACAGTTTTTGCCTATTTAAAAGTTAATTGATAAATCCATCGTTGTTTTATTCAGTTTATAGATTAGTTATGATAATTTGCTTTCTTTAATAAATAATTGTAATATTATTCGAAAGACTATTGAAGCTTTTTAGTTTCTTTCCAAGGCATAAATTGTATATTTGTGATAATTCCATCCTGTACTTTAATATAACAATGAAATCTAAGTCGAATAAAGAAACCGATAGATACACTTTCGATTATGTCTCTGGCAAATTAGTTGGATAAGCATTTTTTGCGCCATTGTATTGCAGCATCACAGGAAATAACCCAAATCTGCTCACACTCGATTTTTATGCTCATCATTTTAATGCGTTTTGCTGCCCTAAACAGAATTCTTATCCATTATTTTCTTCTTGCCGCTAACAATTCGATTGATTTAGCATCAAAAGCCTTTCTCACGTTACACAGAAAAAAAAATCTGTCTCGTTGAAGAACTTTAAACAAAGTGGAAAAAATAATTAACCATTGGTTTAGGTTAGTTTATAAACATAAAAAAAATTTATTTACTTCGTGTTCGCTTTCTCATCCTACTATAACTCACTGTTACAAACAAAGTCATATTATGTTGGATCCCTGGACATATGGACTTTGAAGATAACGAATTGGCGGATGAATCAACAAGAGCTGGCTCCTTATCTCCAATGTATATATATTGGTCCTGAACCATTCTGTGGTATTAGCTGGGCCATTATAGAAAACCAGTTACAAAAAAATGCAAAATAAATTGGACAAACTCTGAAGATCTTCGTGCAACCAAGCTACTAGTGAGTTTAAGAATCGAATCAGGCTAAGCAGATCCAATCTACAACTAATAACCTCTATAAAATTGTTCTATTGGTCCTATAAGAAATGCAAACAATACCTAGAAGAGGATGGCACATCTTCTGCCGGATTTGGCCAGACTTCGTTTAGAATATTTCCAGCGGAGTTTTCCAACACCAGCATTAATCGTCAAGAACTCAACAATATCTATTCTAAGGAAGGCAATAGAGATGTTAATCTCGTAATGGGGCTATGAGTATAAAAGATCGTTAATGGTCGCAGACCTCGTAATCTGTTATGTTTAACCCTCAAGGTGTATTTACTCCTTCCTAATAGGGTTTGGTTTAGTCCCGACGATTACAGGAACCATTTTCAGAGATTTATTTTGATATATGCGCATGGTATAAAACTATAAAACTCCAGGAATATTATTATATATATTAAAAATATTTATAAAATGTGAGTATAAAGGTCAAATGTACGCCCACTTATTCAAATGAAATCATTTAATTCATTCAACAAATCGAACAGTCAATTTAGTTTGTTTCTAAAGACGACCGATTGATTTTAGAATTATTGCCGATTGTTCAGATTCATTTTAGGTTTTGACCAAGCTTACGAAAGAGATGAATAATTTTATTATTGAAATATTGAAAAACTTCTTAGCAGTTTTTTTCAGTGTAGTTTTGTTATTGCGCATGTGGTGGGCGTGAAAACATTCGTTGCGACCTTTCTGGCCGTAATGAGTTCAATTTGGAGACCCGTGCTGCCGCGACAAACTTGTTTGTTATTGCTGCTGTTGTTTGTGTTTGTTGTTGCTATTTTAGTTGTTGTTGTTGATGGCGTCAATTATTTGTGCTGCGCAAATGATGATGTTGCTGTTTGCAATTTGCTGACACAGCGGACTGCTGCCTGCTTCCGATTTGGCTGATGTTGCTGACTTTTTGCTACTCCTGCCGCTGCCGCTTCTGCTGCTGCTGTTGTTGTCGCGATGTTGCTGATGCTGCATCAACAATTTCAGTGTGCAGTGACTAATTTGACATAAAGTGGATTTAATAATTCACCACACAGATCGGCGTATACTTTGTTGTATTTTTTTAGATTTAGACAACATCATCATCGTCGCCGCTCACCTTCTCCGAAGCTTCTTCCCTCTTACGCTGTCAATCTTTCTTTGATGTTGCCACAGTGAATATCACTTTCTTCTTCCTACATGCTTTCTACATGTGTATGTAGTTAGCTTTTTCGTTCTTTTTCATATTTTTTATACACTTGCAGTTGTTGCCTTCGTGGTATAAATATGCAAATTTCATATGCAAACTCGCATGAGTGAGTTATGATGCTCGTTCGCGTGAGTTGAAAGCGTTGAAGTGCCAGAAAAACTTCATCCTCATCGTCCTTGTCGCCGGCATAGTCATTTTTGTTATTGTTATTGTTGTTGTCGTTGTCGACCACCTTTTTTCGTTTTCCACTTGACGGCAAATAATTCGCATCAAGTGTGGCTCATGTGCAGCAATTTCATGTTTTCTCGTTTTGTTCAATTCGTCCACATGCGGGCTCTATTCTGCTGGGCTCCTTTTCCGATTAACCCTTTCAGTGAACTTGTTTTTATTTAGTATACCCAAGTTATGGTTAAATATAAATATTAAATAATATATATTACAAATGTTATTGAAAAGTTGAACTATATTTAAAAAAGTATTTCAATAAAAGTTTATTACAATTAAATGAACATATACAAAATTAAAAAATATATATTGGATCATACTCCGCCAGGAATTAAACCTTTGAGTTCCAGCCAATATGTAATTTTTATACACCACTCATTGGAGAGAAATACTCAGGATAGTTATAGACATACGCATATGTAAATAATTGATAAGGAACAAAAACAAAATCGATCTATCTATGTCCGTCCGTTTGTTCCGCGTAAGATATTGAGCTAAAATTTTGTTAACAGTTTCCGTACATGCCGAACTGATGAGTTTTTGAAGCCAATTAGACTAAGACCACTTCCATTATAGAAACAAAAAAAAACTTGTTAATATGATATCTTGACAACCATTGGAGATATCAGGTTGAAATTCTGTACAAAGTTATACAATCGAAGAGATTAAGAGAAAACACAAAATTGTACCTTTCTTGTTAAGAGAGATTCTCTGGCACTCTCACCAGTTTTATATTGAATAAATTTGTATATAAATAAATAAATATTTAAATAAATAAATTATTATATAAGAGTAAGTATATAAAAGTAAGTTAAGTCAATAAGAGCAAAAAAGATAGTAATACATGTTCTCTCATATTCGGGTTGCCATATTTCAACAATAATAATAAACATTTTTCAGTTTTTATAAAAATCGTTGTCTCTGCAAGGGTTAATATCATTTCCTTTTGCATTTTTACAACAATTTCTCATTCCAAGTAAAAGCTTTCGAAATAATACGCCGCATGAAAAAAAAACCAAAATAAAATGAGAAAACCCCGCTTAAGTGGTAAAAAGAACACAAAACAAAAAAAAAACATCAGCGCGCGTGCATCGCGTACATCAGAGTAGCGTACAGCGAGCGTCGTAGTAGCCCAATTTAAATGCGCTCGCGCATATATCATTCCGGTTGACAGGACAATTCTCTTATCTGCGAAAACCCAACAGCAACAGCATTCCGCATCCGCATTCACAATTCGTTCGCTCCGCTCGCATCCAAGCAGCATTCTGGATGAATATTAAAAATCTTCTCAACGTGCCGAATACGAATGCGAATGCGAACGGTGGCGCTTGTTTTAAATTTTCCCAACTCTCGCTTTGAATGAGTATGTGTCTGTGTGAGTGTGTGTGTGTGTATGTGTGGGGCAAATATGAAAAGTGTACTTTGGTACCCTTCATTTACGCAATTCACACCCATTTTAAGCTTACACAGCGGAAGTGCGGTTTAAAATGTTTCTTCTTTTTCTTTTTCTCTTTCGTTTTTTTCGTTTTTTCGCTTGTTTTTTTTTTGTTTTGTTTTGTTAAGCTGCAATAAAGTTGATTGCGCTTTAAGATGACAAATTGTTTGGAAATTAAAACAGCGTTTTCCATAATAACAAGTAGCCACATACATGCAAAATATACATGCTTACATATTCATATCATAGTCAACGACTCTGCAGAAATGTATTAAGTATAAAGATAGGCAGGGAAACTTTGGAGTAAAAAAGTCCAGAAATTGTTCATCGACCTTTGTAAATGTTAATTCAATATTTTCTTATTAATATTGTAGGATATTGTTTCTTGCATTAAGTTTGATCTTTAGTGTTTTATGTCCACAGTCTAGTACAAGTATCAGAGTTTTAATATGCATTAAAATTTATCTATCAATTAGTTCATTCACACGTCGATTTAGTATCGACTGATTTGTAGTAACTTAAAATTTAGCAACAGCTGAAGGTCTTATTAAGTATATACCAAAGTGACATTCATTAATCACATAAAATTAACGAGATAAAAAAAAATAAAATTAGGCAGAAATCTTATTGCCATTTGGATTTTCCCGAAGATATCCGACTTTTAGACAACATTTCCTTAAATAGTCTAACTAAAAAGAAAATGGAACGTATTAACCAATTCTAAATCGACGATGACGACTTCAACTCAGAGTATAAATTACATAAAGTCACAGCAAAGTTCATTATTACAATTCTTACACTTAATATAAGATTGTAAGTCTTTAGTATTAGGATCTCCAGAAATAAAAAAATAAAATAAAGTGTCAACAATTAAAAAAGAAAATATGAATTCATCGTCATATCAGAAATCACCAACTGTAACAACCAAAATAAAAATAGTCATCTATCATCAAGAACGGATCGTGTGGAATTGTAAATACTCGAAATGATTTCAAGCAAAAAATCAATTTTGGGCGGCACGAAGTTTGCCAGGTCAACTAGTAAAATATAAATAAATAATACTATAAATCAAATCGGGACTTAAGAAATGTAAACTTATCCAAAAATATGTAGCAAAGGGATATTTTTATTTTTGTTCTACCTCCTCTTATTGAATTTTATTATTTAACAAATAAAAAACAACTACTGTACTTACAAACGTTGTAGAGTAGTTGAGCATTTGAGATTAAAAACAAGCAATACAAATAAACCAAAGATTATCGAAAAGAAGAAGCGAAAAGTTGGACCGAAAATGTGATCCATGACATATTTTTGATACTAAATGATCAGATATTGTTTGGGGTTCTGTATCTATCCTTTTTCTATTCTATATGTAAAACCAACGATATTCCAAAAAATCAAAAAATCAAATCCACAAACATTAAAAAAAAATATTTTTCAACTATGGAATCTTTTTTAAACAATAAAACTGACTTAGTCGGAATCGCATCCAACACACCCAACAGAAGTCAAAGTCAACGATAATAAAAACTTGGCATTTGGATAAAGGAACGAATTGCCACTCGCTGCAGTTTTACTGCTGCAGGAATGACACAATTTCTGCGTGCACAGCAGAAATGTCAAAGCAATCGCACCCGAAATGACAGGCCACGCCAATTTTGCAGCAACTCAATTTGTTCAACTCAAGAAATTCCAAAATACGAGAAAATTCTGATTCTGCTGATTGTGAGAGAACACGATAAATCCATCGATAATTGCAGCAACAAGGACTATGGCGACATTGGCAACGCCAACAAGAACACGTTTGCAGCAAACGCCACAGTGTATGTGCGTGCGTGTGTATGTATGTTCATGTGTTACATGTAATACGAACAGAGGCCAAGCCCACCCGCAAAATGGAAAACTAGTTTGCTTTTGTGTGAGTGTTGCCAATAAATTGCAAATCAAAGTCAAAATTTGGCTCAAGCAGACATATTAGCGTCTCCTCCACACCGCACCAATTGCAGCTTGTGCACTTTGCAGGCGGAGGGCGTGTCGGTGTAGAACAGCAACGATGACGACTACGGTCAAGTCAAGCTCTGTATTAGACTTGTTCAAGATTGCTTGAATCGACTTTACAATTTTTTTTTTTACAAAATGTTTCGAGATGTCCTCTGAACCCATCCCTAAGGCATTTCCTAAAACTGCAAAATCGAAGCCATTAAAAGATGTTTATTAAAAAATTGTACAACCGGTCTATTCAATACATGTCTCTTGTTCTGTCTGTCTGTCTGTCTGTCTGTCTGTCTGTCTGTCTGTCTCTCTGTTTGATGGTGTATGGGTGTGTTTCGTGTGTGAGTATTTTATGACACTTGGTCATGTTTGCCACACATGTTTCCTCCGTTCGCATGCAAAGTGCGATTTGCGGACATGTTGTGCAATTTTGTAGGTAGGTGGGCCCCTTCCACTCTCAGCACGTATCCAATTGCTTCGGCAGCCGCCACCCACAAACTATCAAGTAAACACAAAACACGCACACAACCACACACACACACACACAACCACACACACACACACACACATGCATGCAAGCAAACATACAAAGCTATACGAGGAGTATACGACGACAAGCTCCTTAGCAGCAATATTATTAGTTTTCTGGCACCTCCTCACTACGCGCACGCGCCGCCTGCACTTTGACATTTCGAGCAACTTTGACATGTTTCGATTGAAGTTTCGTCCTACGATGCTCAAATTATATGCGAAAAGCATCGAATTTATCCTTTAAGGATAATGAGTTGTTGTTGTTGGTGTTGTTGTTGTTGTAGTAAGGCAAAGTGAAGTGAAGTAAAGTTAAGTGAAGTAAGGTGGGCGGCAGCATGTCCGCCGTAAATGACTTTTCATGTCACGTGTCAGTTGTGCCAGTTGTGGAAGGTGTTGCCAACAAAACGTTGCAACTGAGTTTGGCAATTTGTGTAAGGCCATTGCCGGATGTAGGCGTTTTTACATAACGCCCACCAAACATGACTTTTTCAAATTAAAACGTAAATAAGACCAGGCGAGTTCAATAAGTAACGATGTTCAATGTTAGTTATTTAGTTATATGACAAATTTGTGGACTTCCCACTGCAAAAGCTTTGGCGACTGAAAGCCAATATGTAAGCAATTATGTTAGACATACTTATATATAAATTTCAACAAAATAAATAATAATATTATGCAAATTATGGCGTAAAACTAAACTGAAGTTGGGTAATTTCAGAAATCTTTGATTTTCGCTTCTAATAAATCTGGAAAGTTTTATTTTAAAAATAAGCGTTTCACCTTCTTTTAGATACTTTTGCAAATTGAGGCATCAAAGTTGTTTTCCTGTACAAAAACATTTCACAAGGATTTTCTTTATTTTGTATTTGTTTTAGATATTTTTGGTTCTTTGTTCGAACCATTAAAACACTTTTATTGGTGTCAGAAAAAGGAGGTTAGGTTATATCAAAGTGGCTAAGAGTATGTCGACACCAATTTTATAAAACTAAATACACAGAACCCATTGAGAAATTATTTCAAACAGAAGTTTAAGTCGTTTAAAGTTACAAAAGATGAGACATACGATTTGACATTCAAGCTGCCATTCGAGCACTTATACGAAGTTGACTCCAAGCTAGTATGAAACTGTCTACATAAACTAAATCAGCTAAGTGAAACCAATAAGTATATAGGAATCTAGTGAAATGAACAAGCTAAAGAAAAAGAGTGTCCATAGCAATGATAGAGCCATAATTTTTTTCTATTGCGGTGTGTGAAGAGATGCATTGGAGAAAGTTCTAAGGAAACGAGAAAGGAAAAAGACACAGGAACCTTTTGATATCCCTTCAGGTCTAAGACAATCTAAATGAATGATAGGCAACTGTAATTACAAAAGATTTGAGTTTTTTATTTGGTTGTCCAAGAACAAATTTTTGAATATAGGTTATTTGAAGCTCAAGGAACATCTGAACGGAATGGAAAAAGTATCAAAGTCCAATATGTGGGGATTATGAAATAGAATCGAAACAATACATTTTAGGGATGTGTGCAGCATTGATACACTGCAGACAAAGGCTCTTGGGATCATATCTGATATCAGGAAGAAACTAACAAAAGTAGACCCAGACGACATTCTGAATTTTCTGAATGCAAATGATGCTTTAGGAATATCCTATCCTAGCAAATTGCATACAAAACATCTTTAGGTTGCAGTACTTTACAAAAATATTATAATCAGGATCAGGATCAGCAGCTCTATCAATGCGAAAAATATCTTTAACATTAAGAAAAAAATTGCACAAACTTTCCAGGGAAAAGATTTTTATTAAAATTTTCTTCGTCAAAACATAGCGAGAAATATATATGGAAGATGTGTGACCAACTCTCCCTGCTCCTGATTTTTTCAACTTAAGCTAAAGTAAAAGTTGAGTTTTCTTTAATATAAGTATAAATAAGTATTGTATATTAATCAATTTGAAAAATAACAACAACAGCGTATATGTGACCAAAAACAATTCGCTTTGTTGTTAATAAGATTTTGGTAAAAGTAAACTATTCCAATTTATTGAACATTTTCTTACTAAAGCACCTTAGCATGGCTGCTGTGTATTTATTTATTTAGTATCCTTGACAAACTAAAACGTTTTCAAATCGTAGCGCAATTGAATTTTCCGCTTGCGTAAATTCAGACGCTGCTCGCCCGCCCGCACCAGAGAATCAGCCCCGCGTCGGAGAAAACTTCGAGTCGCAGTGCGTGTGTGTTTGGGTGCACCGCCGTCGTGCATATATTTCAGTGACAGGACATGATTAATGGTTGTCACTGCCAAGCAAACAAAAAATTACAAAAACAAAAATAAACATTGTATTCCCATTTTTTTTTTGCGATTCCTGTGTAGCTTTGTTATTTTAAGCCAAAGAAGAAAAAAAACAACTCCGAGCAAATGAAATTACAATGAATACTTAACGCAGTGAAATCGAAACTAGTTGGAATTATAGTCGGCTACACTGACGTTGAAATACCATACACAATATTAAAGTGGTGATCTAATCGCTAGAAATAAATTTGGTCATAATTTAAACTTGTTCATAACTTACAAGACATTTCGATCTCCTGTAAAATAAATCTTTGAACACTCTGTCCGAGATCTGTTATCAGATCAACTACGCAGATATAAACAAATTAATAGATTTATTAACACTAACTCATTTCATGACAAGTTGAAGAGCGTGCTGAATATACTCTATGTGATGTAAGCGCAAGGTGTAGTGAACGTACCAATATCTGCCACCCCTGCTATGTGTGTTTTTTTTTTGCGGAAATTGATTCCGCGTTTTAAATTTTCGTTTTTTTTTCATCACTTGTTGTTGTTGCGCGCCAAGAAGTTCCCCGGCATTTTTTCGCAATTTTGTAACCTTCGCTCGCCCTGCTGTAGCGCCGCAGGATGCTTGCAGGATATCGCAGAAGGATATTGTTTAGATTGTGGTGCGCTGGCTCATTCGCTCGCTCGCTCGCTGCTTATGCGGTGTTAATAGCGTGCGAGGCGCGTAAATAAATTTAATTTATTATATCAAAGCGTTGCTAATCGAATTGCGCTTTAATCAATTGAATTGAATTGAATTGAATCGAACTAAAGATGGGAACTGTGGAAATTTGTCAAAAAGAAAATAGAAATACGCGCGAAAAGGAGGGGGAAGCTTTTATTTGCATTATAGAAGAAGTAAAAAAAAAAACAAATAATGTTATTCAAATGAGAAAAAGTTCTTAATTTATAATTTTGTTTGTATTTTCGGTTTCTTCAGTTCGTATTTCGTTGGGTAAATAATTTATTTGAGGTTGTAATTTATACTTAGTTTAAAACAAACATTTCTAGTTTCATTTTAAAAATCTACTAAATTTAAGTCTTTCCAATTCTATACGATTATATGTTATCTTACCTGGAACCAATAACCTGTTACGATTGATATCTGCTGGCCATAAGTAGTTTAAATTTTATAATTTTTAATAGAACATTTCATACAAAAACCATTTAGTTCCGATATATCTAATATTCTTTCTATCGGATTGTTACTGTTTCCGTTTTATTAAACTTTTTTTCTGAAGTTATCGACTAAAAACGTCCAACAGTCGATATTAAAATCATGCAAATAACTCTTAAGCTTAATGTATATTAGAGACTGTAAAAAAATAGGAATGGTTCGATTTTAACAGCTTACTATGCACCACTCAGTAGTCATATTGTGTTGGATAGATGTTGGACACAATTACAAATTTAAACTAGTAAGAGAATTATCTTTGGCTATTCCGAAGTGCTTATACCTTCCGGCATTTCAGTGACACAAAAAAATGTGCTAAATTTCTCAGTTATAAGTGGGCGTTGCTCTTTTCGCATCACGCCAATTTTTTATGAGTTTTGTTTTCCTACATGTTGAGTTGGATATTTTGTTCGCATATCGTTGATTTGTATGGTGGTCTTGCCCATCTTAGAACTTAGTCTCTATGGAGCTGGTATGTAAGTTACCAAAATTAGAAAGCTCTTAAATCACAACTGTAATCGCTGGGTCAGACATACAGACGGGCAGACAGACGGTCATCGTAAAAAAGATTTAGAATCCGACGCTGATCATTTATATATAAATTTGCTCATATCTTCTGATCGTTACAAATGGAAGAACAACCTCAATATATCCTTTGCACTTGATCAGGTTCGAAGGTCAAGTCTGTAGCCTGTTTTTTACGATTAATGATATTATGAGTTAAGACACGGAAGTAAACAATTTATTGATTACAAATAGAAAAATATATCTTTCTATGATGAACTGGCAAACCTTACTATAGAGAAATGTCAAGTGAGCAGGAAAAAATATGGCGTCGTTTGATGTCCCTATCGGTCTACTTTTGTAGCGTCCCTGTTGAACCCTTTACATTTAGTTGCATCAATAAAAGCTTTTATTTGGAGAAAATAATATGTTATTGCAAGTAACAATAATATAAACAAATAAATATTAAACAAATATTTGATAACGTAATTTTTAACCTTTGAAATAGTACTGCTAGATGAAAAACTAAAGGATTGAGTAAGTAAGTTCCGAATATATCATTAAGTTTATAAAATACATATAATAAATTTATACCGATCGTTTGGAAATCGCTATATTATGCATTTATAAATTTCTTCTGAGCTTAAAAAACGTTCATCATTTTTAAAAACTATTTCAATGACATTATTTTAATATCTTCTTGTTCTAGTTGAAGATGACTTCCTTCAAATGTTCAATATCAAATTTTATTTTCGCGTTCTCCATAAATATTTCAATTACTTGAGAGGCTTCAAGAACTTAGTAAGACTTTATTGAGTTCTATGTAAAATAAAGAACAAATCCTGATAATTGGCATGTTATGAAAAAAGTTGAAAAGAATTTAAAATTTAAATTTTCAACACATGTCAAACAAAATAATGAAATCCATTTATTTAGTTTGTCTCCACTATCGCATTCATTCATTCATTCATTCATTCATTCATTCATTTATGCAATGAATTCGCTCTGAGCAGTCCGCTGAGTTACTCGCATTCGTATTCGGATACGTTTTTATTTATTTTACTTTTTCCATGCTTTCAGCAAAACTTTTGCTAGTTTCACAAAAAAAAAACACACCGAAGAAGAAGAAGAAGTAGAAATGTACTGTAGCATTTCTTGCACTTTTGTGCCAATTTAAACGAGGCAACAACGGCAAAAGGACAATAAAAGTTTATGCGCAGCAACGGCAAGAATTGACATTTCAACTCGGACTCGGACTCGTACAAATGAAAAAGTTTTAATAATGCAACAAGGAGCAACATAAAATGCAGGACATCTAAAAGCGATAAGGCAAGGAGGACAGACAGTGCAGGAACAGGACGAAGAAGAACACGAACAGTAGCAGATACTGATGGCGGGGTGGTCAAATAAAAGAAAAATTGCACTGAATGCAATTGAATGGCAAAGTTCGTCCTTTTCGATGCCAAATGAATACTTTTGAATTATTTATGCGAAGTGCTTATTTGTGTGCAACGAGAGATAAAGAAGAACAAGATGCGATATCTGCGAAAATACATACATTACATATGTATGTAAGGAAATTTTTCTTTGAAAATCAAACTTCATTAAACTTAATTTATGCTATCCTTTTTTAAAAACCCTAAACCAGATCAGATCCTTTAAACTTGTAGAATTAATTACAGCTATATTCAGCTATAATCTAATCTGATTGTGATGATGGGATATGATTTGATTAAATAGATCTGATCAATCATAGATTTATACATGAACAAATCTACCGCAATCAAAAAACTGATCAGATTTGTTCATTTAATTGTATTTTATAAGCATTAAGTTAATATATTTGATTGTTTAAACTTAATCATTTAATTCATTTATTGAAAAATTAGAAAATCATTGTGAATTTTTCTAAACAGCCACTTTAACAATCAAAACAGTTTCTAAGGTACTGTATTGATATTATCCATTAACAGCCCTGATAGCCCACAACAGTTTTAGAAGCACTATTCCGACAACGATCAGCAAGTGAGATCAAATTAATTTACGTTGCATACTTTTAGGCTGCAGTGTGTATAACCTCTTTCAAGAACTTCAAACAAACTAAAAATGAAGTTCGCTTGCAACTCAATCATTTTCAATTCTACAGCATCCTTGAATCCTTACGCACACAGTCAAGTGCAAATTCCTGCACATCCACTCGAGTTTATTGCGTAAATAAGACGATTGAAAAAGAACAACAACAAGAACAACTAAGCAAATGCCACTTCAACGTGTTGGTGCGCGCAGGCAAACGAAGTGCTTTGATTGAAGTAAAAATTACACTTAACATGCGATTTAGTGTCAACACACAACACTGGCACAATAAAACCTGCAGTCAAAATACACACAGACGAAAATACAAACACACGCACGTGTGCCAGGCATACCCGCAGATGTCCTTTTTGACAACATGCTCCGGCAAATTCGCTTTTACTTGTGTTAAGTGTCAGCGCACAGTACGTTCGTCCAGCACACAAATACTCGTAACAACCATGTAACATTTTGAATCTTAAAACTAAAAAAAAATGGTGCATAGTTTTGAAATATGAAAAACAATTTATAAAAGAAAACGGAGAACATCTAAATTGGAATCACAAAAATTCGGAGTGAATTTAACTAAATTGAAAAATTATTTCAAAGTTGAGCATATTTTGTTATGAATGGAATACACAAACATGTGTCCAAAATTTAATACCAATATTCCTAATGGTTAACATGATCATTGATCATTGGCTCTGAAATCTAATCAATTCGCCGGAGACAAAAACTGTTGGGTTTTACAAAATTTCAGCTCAATATCTCCAATGATGATTATTTAATTAATATTATATGATGAGGGATTAACAGATCCTTGCGTCGATCCTTGCTATCTGCGATCTGTCGATCCTTGCGATCTGCATATATTTACCTTGAGTATATCTCCATGTCAGAAATTCCTACCCAATTCGCCCACTTAAAATAACTCCACATATTGTTACTGTAAATATAAGCTACTGTTTGGACTAACCTCTTGCCGTACAATGCAAGTACACATAAAGAAGTTGTCGCCTTTGGTTAATGTTCTTGTTGTTGTTGTTGTTGTTGTTGTTGTTGTTGTTGTTGTTGTTGTTATGGCACACGATGTCCTCCATTGCAGGATAATTTTCATTTCGAGTGTCACTCGAGCTACGTTCATCGTAACGTCGTGATTTTCTTTTTTTTTCATGTATGTATGTTTTTTTCTTTTGTGTGTCGCTTTCTTCGTTGTTAATGTAGTTGTTGTACCGACATTTCTTTTCGTACACCAACACCAACATGTGGCATTGTCAGTTTGAAGTGTGAAAGATGTTTGTGGCATTGACAGGATATGCGACAGCCAAACGGCATACGAAAAGGTGAAGCCAGACAATTTGGCAAATGAAAAAAAGATTATTAAAAGATGTGGACAAAATCTTAAAGATACTGAATTTAAAAAGAACTTAATAATTCTTGGAAACCGTTGAAAGCTTTAATTTTAACAATCTTTAAGTCTGATACATATGATATTCTAATACTACTATAATTATTGAATTATTGGATTTCTCTTAGAAACGATAGAAAATATCATTCGTAAGAGTTTTGAAGCATCATATTCTTCGTAAGAGACGTCGATTTGTAAGAGATCAGTTTAACTATAATCCGAATTAGCTTTAAATAAATTGAAAACAGAACGACTCTCGCGTGGAAGCATTCAAAATAAAGCTTTTACACTCAGTTTCTATATCTTACATACAAATCTGTCATTTCTAAACATAACAAAAACATTAAAAAGCTTGTTGGTAAAAAATAATACATATGACTTTTTATTGTATGAAAAACTACCTTAAAGTGCCCGGCGATGCTCGGGTGTTTTATTTTCATATATTTAGATTAATAATCTTTTCAGTCTTACCGACTTTTTCTGGAATTATGTTAGTAGGAATTCGGTAATTTCACACCAAATTTTAATGTCGTTGCTTGCAGCTATCGCGATGGGTATTTAATTGATCCAACCACGCCCACTTTTGTTAGAGTTTTAGACAAAGTCCATATCAATTAAAATACCAAATTAAATATTTTTAGGAGTATTAGAGAAATAATAAAAATTTGTAAATAATAATAATAACTTTTGTCTAGTGAATCGAAAATTTAAACATTATAAGCGCAAACTTCTCACATTAACAATTTACGCAACCATGTCAATTTTATTGCTGAATCATTCAATATTTGATTATGTTCACTTTTAATAAAAAGTTCATTTCTAATATCAGTAGACAAAATTATTCAATTTATATTAGGAATAAATGCTCAAAATATATAAAAAACACTTCAACAATATTTACTTTAGCTCTTCCAAAGTTAACATACCCCACACATACATACTTATTGATAATATTATATGAGTTCATTAGGACGAGTCACATCAAATGGGAAAATATCTTTAATATACACCAGGTTTTTTTAAGAGCTTACCTCGACTATGAGAAGACATTTTTATATACAAACAAATTCGTGTGAAAAGTTATAAATTTAATTTATAAACTTAACAGTTACAACGTATCAACATGATATAAATTATTATTAATTTTAAACAATTAATAAAAAATAATATAGCTCACAACACCAACAAAATATCATTGTGAGTATCTACAAAACAATTCTCAATAAGCTTTTAAAAGCTCTGACTCATTCCACTTAAAACACTCTCTCTCTCTACTTATTAATTATTTGTTTGGAAAGAACACTTCGCCGATTAATATAGTCCAACTTGTGAAAACAATTCAGTCAAGTTAGTTTGTTGCGGCAGTTCTCTTAGTTAGTGCGCAAAATGCTGTCTCAGAATCTTCGACGTCTTGGACTTCCAAACGCAAATCTTCAGCGAAATGTTGAAGTAGTCAACGCCCTCCAAAAGTTTACAACTCTAGCGGAAGTAAAGGTTTACTAATTCATAATTTTAAAATTTAATTCACCACAGACACTTTAATAGTTTCATACACTAACTAGGACCAACCCTCAGCAACAGAAGTAAATTTGGAAAATGCACGACCACACAAGGAAATACCTGGTCCAACGGCATATCAATTTTTAAGAGGAGTTCTACCAGGAGGTAAGAAAGAAATAAAAACTACATTTCATAATTAATTTGAAGTTTGATTCTTCTTATCTTTTTTAAGGGTTGTACTACAAGAAATCGGCGGCTGACATGGTCAAGGGCCTGAAGAAGAAATATGGTCCCCTCTTTATTATGCCCGGTCTATTCGGGAATAGAGATGCAATCGTTGCCATGAATCCCGCTGACTATTCGATTATATTTCGTAACGAGGGTCAGTGGCCAAATCGGAGAGCTTTAGACACAATGGTTTATTTCCGTGAAGTTCACAGGCGTGAATATTTCCAAGGTGTTGAGGGTATTGTTTCCACGTAAGTTTAGAAAAATGCTCCTTTTGGATGTAATATTGATTCGATTCATATTGAAACAGTTCGGGTGAAAAGTGGTATAAGATGCGTTCAGCTGTTAATCCGGTCCTAATGCAGCCTAAGAATGCGCGGCTATATTTAAATACTATGTTGGAAGTGAACGACGAATTTATGGAAAGGTTATTCAACATATTCAGAAAGAGATAAACAAATTTAATCAATGTCTTTGTTTAGAATACGCGAAATTCGAAATCCGGAAACACTTGAAATGCCCGATAACTTCGAAGATGACATCATGCGCCTAGCTCTCGAGTCAGTGTCAGCAGTTGCTCTTAACACTCACCTAGGACTTCTTAACAAAAACCGCGAAACGCCAGAATCGAAAGAGTTGCTTTACAGCATACGCAAACAGTTTGAGTTGGCCTTTGAACTGGACATTATGCCATCAGTTTGGAAGATTTTCAAGACATCAACTTTCAAAGAGCTCATGAAAACGTTGGACTTTCTAACCGATACTTGCGATAAATACATTTCCGCGGCTATGACTCAATTCGAACAGGACCCTCAGGGCAAACTGACCTCCGAAGTGGATAAAGAAAAGAGTGTACTGGAAAAATTGGCACGGATCGATCGAAGAATCGCGGTTGTCATGGCGTTTGACATGATGTTAGCGGGCGTTGATACGGTAATATCCTTCATTAAGTCACTAAGGAAAAATAACAGCCTTGTATTCTTTTAGACAACGAGTACATTAACTGGAATATTATTATGCCTCGCCAAAAACCCCGAAAAACAAGAAAAGCTATTTATCGAGATGAATCAAGCACTTCCCAACAAAGACTCAAAACTCACTTTGGATAGCTTAAAAAATCTGCCATACCTGCGCGCCTGCATAAAGGAGGGTATACGCATGTACCCCATTCTGACAGGCACGATGCGCCGACTCTCCCACGATGTTGTACTTAGCGGTTTTCGTGTTAATAAAGACTCAGATATTTTGATAGGATCGAATATGCTATTGGACAATGAAGAGTATGTGCCACATGCCAAACAATTTTTGCCCGAACGTTGGTTGCGCAACAAAGAGAAAGCCGACATCGAAATAACGAATCCGTTCTTGTATTTGCCTTTTGGTTTTGGACCTCGCAGTTGTGTCGGTAAACGTATCGTAGAATTGGAACTGGAAATCAATGTGGCGCGTCTGATACGTAACTTTAACATCGAATTCAACTACTCAGTGGAGAACGCGTTTAAATCATCTTTAATCAATATGCCAGCAATACCGCTTAAATTCAAATTTGAAGAAAGATTGCAATAATTGTCTTTTGGCCATAGAATCAGAGAAAAAGTTCTGTTCGATTAATATGTTATAATTTTATATATATTCCCTTACAAATAAATTTATAAATTTTGTATGTAAATTACATTTTAATCTATGCCCCGATCAAATTCTGCAATCATTTGTTAAATTGTCAAAAGTATCAGTACATGTGCACTGATTGCGATAAAAGTTTTTATTACGAATGCTTTTCAAAACAAAACAAGAAAACATAACACACAAAAAATCGCCAAAAAAAAAACCAAAGCTCTTAAAAGCTCTTTTTCAGATACCGCAGAAACGAATATAAACATTTTAATATGTACAAAGAAATATTTTTTTTTTGTAGTTGTTTTAATCAATAATAAAAATGTTGTCACAAAAGATAAATCGATTTGGTCTCCAGTAGAACAATCTCTTTTAGAAATGTGGGAGTAATAAATGTTCTCTGAAAGTATTCAATCACTAACAATAGAAATACATTTATAGTCTGCTAAATTTTTTAATATTTTTGTTATTGTTTTAAAATTTATAAGACAGATCAGCCTATTCCCATATAAATGGATAAGCATGTCAAATTCAACCTTTAGAAATATTTCATTTGTTTTTTACTACTTTTATTAACCCATTTGTGAATTTTAGTTGAGCAACTCAACAACGGAAGCTACTGAAATTAGCATAGCAAGTGAACAAGTTTCATGCAGTTCCTATATGGATTTTTACCCTAACTTCTCGAATATACAATCATAACTGTTTGTTGGTCTTTTTCACAAAAATTCAGCAAATGACATGATAATGTTCCGATCAAGATTTGTGTCGGTGACTTTATTGTATAACCGATATGTTGGTAAGGCGACAATTATCACTTTCATGAATCCCGTTTAGAAGCTTCGTCACCTTGTTTCATCATCGTGAAGTGCAAAGACGTGATTTCTTTAAAGATGCTGAGGGCATATCTACAATTTATCACTTAAACCTTAAGTGATAAATTTGTATATTAAAAAAAAATCGTGAAACTCGATATCCTAAATCATTATAAGTGCCCTTAATCTTTGATTGCAATATTAATCGCTTAGTTTTTTAATACTTCGTAGTGAATAAGCACAATTATCAACTCGGATTTATACAATAAAACGTGATACTTAAAAAAACGCATACATTGAAAAATCATGAAAAATTCGCCATATTTGCGCAGCTACATCAAAGAAAGTAAACGCTTGTATTGTCTGACATAATACTTTATAGTTGAGTATAACAACTATTTACACCAAATGCAGTAAATTTAGAAATTGTTTTAATTTTTTGCGCATAATTGCAGATGAAGCTTGAAGCTTTGGCTACTTGCTTTTCTAGAAACTTTCTTCAAACCAAATATTACACTCAAAAAGAAACTTACTTTGAATATTCAGTTAATCTTTATTTATCAATTAAAATTTTCTGAGTCGGTGCCCTTGTCGAGCTGTGACTTCTTGCTTTCGTTTTAAATCAACTTAGAGATCTTGCTATTCGGCTGGATATTTATTTATTAATTTAGAGAAAGCTTTCAAAATTTCAAAGTTCATTAATATGGCGGTTATACAGTTTAAATTTAAATTTGAGGGAAAAGAATTTTGATAATTTATGCAACGAATATTTAAATATATACACAAATAGAAAATTGCAAGCTGGAATATATTCACACACGAATTCTAAATTGAAGTAATATTCCTGAACTTAGTAAAAACAAGATCTGTATTGTTTTAGATTTTAATTTTTTAAATTTAATATCTTCTTTTTGACATGACGTTTCTACAATAAATCACTAGTTGAAAACTGTATAAAAATGAGCAAAAACTATGGTGGTATTTGTATGCTGCCTGATATATTTGGTAAACGTAATTTAATTATCACTTTTAGTCCAAGAAGAAGTCCGGAAGAGGGTGTACAACCAATCCGCCGAGAGCTGGATATAGTGGCAAACTCTTGTAAAATACAAAACTTCTGCAAGTAGCAGAATAAGTTCCATATCTATCTTTAATAACTTGAAATGACTCCCCTAGTTATTTTACAGACAGAATGAGTGAGAATTGGGCACACTTTCGTCCTACTGTCAATCTGGGTTTGTTGAATCTAAAGATGAATTTATGAAACGTCTGAACTAATCAACTAATTAACGTACACATGTTTATTTTAAATACAAAACTCGTTCAACGACGGAACCTATAAGTAAGTTAACTGTATACAGGAGCATTTATTTTAAGAAGGATGTATTAGAAAGTAAATTTGAACCTGTATGCATGGTTCTTAATTGTATATCCATTAGATCTTTAGTGTCTGTCAACTATTTTAAATAATAATTGAGATAGAGATCAAATTTGAAAAATCACGCCAGATTATTTTTGAAGCGCTAAACAATTCATCAGTGATATATGTAAGAGCTGGTAAGTCAGACCTGAACCTTCATTACTGAATTTAGAGCTGAACTCCAATGTTTTATTTTTTAGTTATAAATCAGCGCTAAAAAACTGTTTGTTAAAATTTTCTTAAAACTTCCGCATAATCAGAAATGATACTCATATTCTAAAATTCATCGCAGATCTGATTTAAAATTCAATGATGAAATGACAAAAAAAAAACAAAATTTATGTGATTTATGAAATTTGTTTGTTTGTCTATTAACTTAAAAAACAACATTTGCTACCCCGAAGAAATATTTGTACCAATGTAAATCAATGAATACATTTTCTTACATTTTCCTCTTTCGCTCTTATTAAATAAACCGAATTAAATTTTGAGTTTTGTTTCGAAAATCGATCCACTTTTATTACCCCGTCAAATGTGACCTCGACTTTGAGCTGTCAGCATAAAGAAAAACTGACCTAAAGCAACATGAACATGAACAAACGAAAAACAACAAAATCACGTGAATAAAAGCGTAAAAATTCGATATCAGCATGACACGACGACTTCCGGTCTAAGCCTAAGTGAAAAACCTGTTAGAATATAAAATTACCACACAGCCTAAACAAATTCAATTTGACAGCAACTGACAGCAACAGCAACAGCAGCAGCAGCAACAAACACAACAACAACAACAACAACAACAATGAAAGTGCCAAGCAATAATAAACTTTTACGAGTTTTTCACGGCACGCAGACACGTGTAAAGCACGTAAAAATTGTGCAGTAAACGGTAGTTAAAAACAACGGAGAAAAAAAGAAAAACAGAAAAGATAAACTTAACCTAGGCTGTGACGAGAGCAGAACGTATCCTGCACACAGTTACGTATACTGCCTACGCAGGATGATGTGGCTGAAAATTTCAAGAATGCAACGAAATAAATTTAATGAAGTCCACGCAACAACAAAAGCCTCCAAAATACAAAAACAAAACAGCAAAACAACAAAACAACAAACAAAAAGTAAAACATAAAAACAACAATATGGGCAAGCCCACTTAGAGGCTGTCTCTTTTACACGCGCGTATACTCGGCAACACTCGGAGCTGTCAAGTGCAGACATTGCGCGCATACACACATACACACACATATACTCATACATACATCGAGCTAACTGTCAGACGTGCACAAGTGCCGCTAAACATAATAAAAATAAAATAAAAATAAATTGTTCAAGGACAACAATATTTTATGCTTTTATTTGACGGCTTTTCTCTTTTTCTCTCGATTTTAACTTTTTGTTGTTGTTGCTGCTGTTATTGTTGTTGTTGTTGTTGCTGTTGTTGTTGCATTAACAAAGCCAAAAACGTTGCCCCAAATACTCTCGTAGCAAAAGAGGAACGAATATTCGCCTCGCGCGCGTTTTGTATTTTTCAACGTTGAGATATTTTGGTATGGCGACGAATTGTGGGCGTGTGGCGTGAGTGTATGTATGCATGTATGTATGTAAGTGTATGTGTTTTCTGTCTGTGAAAATGTGTGTGAGTTTGTCTGCGACACAAAAACGTCGCTTGCAGTTATTCGTAATTCGCATTGATGGGCGATTTTTCTTTGTGTCTGCATTGTTTTTTTCTCTTCGTTTTTCTTTTTTGTTGTTGTTGTTGTTGTATTGTTTAAGGTTTATGCCCGAAAGGGGCAGCCAAGGATGTTGACAACAAAAGTGTTATTTCCCCGTGTAATAGACGAATGAAAAATGTGCTTTAATTTTACGGAATTTTTTTGATATTTAAAAAAAATGCAAATAGGAAATTGTAGAAAAGTTGCCAAGTCCTTTTTAAAGCTTTTTCACTCTTTAATTGAAATTTTTAAATTGAAAAAATTAAAAGAAAATGTCTTAATCGGAAATAGATTTAAAAATACTGAAAATAGTTCAATTAAAACTCCTGACGCTTTTTTATGCAATTTTAAAAGGAAAGGAGCCGGTGATTCTTGGAGTATGGAACCAATAAATGATTTCACCTGAAAATAAAAAAAAAAATCAATCCTTTGGATGCTTTAGCATGGAATAAGTCAAAATACAAAGGACAATGCAGGTCGTAGTGGATGCAATTTGTTAGTGTCCATCATCGCTTCGCAATTTGTGAGTGAGTGAGACAGCATGAATGCGCTGACGTATACTTTTTATTGCCAAAGTGTTTTTGTTGTTGGCATACATACACACAACCACACAAACGTATGTATATCCTTTTTATGGCTTATGAATGCGAAGGATAAATGGCAACGCACCCCCAAGTTGCAAATATCGCAGCTAAGTGGAGTTTATAATGTTGTTGTTGTTGTTGTTGTAGCTTTCGTTGGTATACTTTGTAGAATATTTTCAGAAATTTTGCCACCACCGCACCGAAGTGGAACTGAGCTGTCAGTGGAAAAAGTTCACCTGCTTTTTCACAGTTGAATTATGTGCGCGTGTACTTGTGTATGTGCATGTTTATGCGAGTGTGCGTGTATTTGAAAAAGCAATTCATCATAGAAAATGGCGAAAGAAATTGTGAGAACCAAAAAATAGAAAAGGAAATCTTTTGCCCATTTGAGAGCGCGCACTTTTAAGCAAGAGAAGAGTTTCAGGAGCGATTGACAGCGCTGCAGAAAAGTGGATTTTGTACTCCCGCCGGCGCAGATACACACACACGCACACATACTCACGCATTTCCTCTTTATTTTCTTCTGTCGCATTTGCGCGGCATACATCAACATCACTCAACGCTTCTCTTATCTCTTTTCCTTTCCTTTTGTTTCGCTTTGCTTTGCTTTGCTTTGTTTTGTTTGCCGTTTTCGTTTGAGATGTTCTTTATGCTGATTTTTATGAGCCATTAGAATGAAATGGACATATAAACGTCAGCTATTTCTAGGAAGAGCGCCGCCTAAAAGCATTCTTCGTGCGCTCTAAGAAAGAGAAAACTATTTTTATAGCCGCCCAGAATTAGTGGCGATTAGAGAATGGCGACAAGAAACAAAAATTAAATTCGCTTAATTTAAATGTTTTAATTTCATTTAAAAAAGGAATTTATAGTTAAACAAATTTAAATTTTGCTTACCAAAATTGAATTCTTAAGTTGATCTCATTTTGTTTGTTTATGAATTTAAGTCTTTACTAGAGATTCTTTTATGTATTAATACAAATAAGGAAAAACGACAAGAATTTTTTTTAGTTTGTGTCTCTTGTTTTATTCGCCTGTCTTCAGCGATTCTTGCGTTTTGAAACTTGAGAGTTTTCGTTGAATTCTCGCTTGTTTCTAAACCAAAGACGCTTATATAGAAGGCTACAGAGCTGTCCAGTCCGCTAAATTGGTAAATTTATTTGTTTCTTGTTCAAAACATTAATAGACAGTTCAGCTGATTAAAATTCTTATAAACATTTTTATAAATGAACATTTTTTAGTGCAGATGGTGTTTAGTGTTCAGCAAATGGTCGCTACTTCATATGAAACAGTTATGGAAAGTTCTCTTTATGCTCAAATGAAAATGCTAAAAAAAAGTTTTGATGATTAATTTTTGATGCATTTTTAAGAACATCTTTTAGCAAATTCAATGGCTAAGTAATGCAACTCGTCCAAGTCCGCCGAAATTTGTAGATTCCATTTTTGTAATATTCTTTCATTTAGTCTTTACTTATAATTATAATTATTACCATTTATTTTAATATTACAACAACATTTCAAGATTGATCCTTTATAATGAAAAATAGTAAACAATTTCCATTAGTTACCTTTCATTATTTGTAAATAACTCCATATCTTCTTTAAGTAGTTGAAATTTATTGTTTTAAGGTTATGGAAACTTTTATGAAATCTTCTTTTTAATTATTATACATTAGAAACAAAAAATAAAATTACTCAGCAGCACAGCCAAAGGATTTACAAATAAAATGTCGTCCATTGACTAACTGCATTTTAATTTCGTCATCTCAAAAATTTAAGCCAATCTCTTTAACTGAGCAATGTTGCAAATGTTGGAAAGCATATCATATATACTGTGTAAACTCTTTTAGCAAGAACGTAACAATCGACAGCAGAACCATTTCAATGCCAATGTCAACATAAAAGTCCGATTTGTATCTAGCTAAAATTTATGACCCTACAATGACGCACAAATAAACGCGCAACATTTGATGTTTTCCTACTTTAAGGATTCGCTGCAAGTTCGCATGCTCCCAAAATTACTCAACATTAAAAGCGAAAACCGATTTAAAATTTGTTGCTCTGCCCAAAATTCTCAAAATTCAATTTCGAAAATACGCCAAACCACAAAAGCGGATTTATTTAACCCAATACAAAGAGGCGTTCTGTGTAAATCTTCAATGTGCCTGTGCCTCTGCCTATTCCAAGGGATTTTCGAAGCGACCTAAACTTCTGCCCGGCGAACCAATCGCTATGCCACGCTTTCACGCACATATCAATTGCACACGCCGGATCTAAGCCAATTTTATTTGGGAATGCGCTGCGAACGGTCGCTTCGCTATCAATTTGCTGCAACAACACGTCATAAACGTAAAATATTTGGTGAGGCCTCGTCCTCGTCACTCCGCCCCGCACATCCGCCATGTTTACGCTTACGGCTACCGACAGCCAGTCAGCCGGCCGACTTCCGCTTTCGTCATCAGTTTTTGGGTGAATGTACTTTTTTGACAGCTAAATTGATGGGCGTCTGTTTGGGTTTTGTGCTGTTTGTATGTATGCGTGTCTGACTGCCGGAATCCCGTTACCATATATATGTACGTATACATATATTAGAGTGGTCGTTAATAATTTTGTTTACAATTTACTTATGGTCACCTATTTCTGTTTTGTTTAAAATAATCGGGTGCAAAATTTTAAAATAACCGCCCATCTAAAAATCTTACGTTTGATTCTCCAGAAATTCACCTGGACTTCGAAACTTATTCGAAATTTTAAAAAATTGATGTTGATTAAGTAAAAACATGATTAAGTAAGCTTCGAAATAAATAACTTGAGAGCATATTTTCGGAACAGCCCTAATATTCATATACTCGTACATGCCAATGGGCTTTTTCGGCTGATAAGCTTTTCGGTACTTTACAAGGATCTTTTCTTCTTTTTTTGTTTCATATGAAGCGGCTGTGAATGATATGCGGAAAATGAATTTGGGTTAATAGGATTTTGCCCTTTGTTTATAACTTAATGGTAAAACGAAATGGAAAAAAGCTTTAAAAAAATTCAAGTTGAAAGATTTTTACAACAATATTGTTAAAATCTTTCCTTAAATTACAGAAACAATGGGTTTTTAGAATTTTTTAATTTTTGACATAAAATATCGAATATTATTTGCAGTGAGAAAGTCAACAATTAAACTCAATTATAGTTTATAAATTTCATTTAAAATTGGAAGAAATGAATTATATAAAGTTGACAAATTTTAAAACATATTTTTCTTAATTTTAACAAAATTGTGCTTTAAAGCTTAAATAAAAACGCAAAAAAAAGAAGAAACTATAAAAAACCCGCAGACACACTTGCACACAAACGTCAAACACTTCCCGACAACAATGCGGTCGATATTAATACGCCACATTGACGCATTTCACGGAAGAGTCCTTTACAGACACACACACTAACACATACTAGAGGGCAGTACACCACAGCGCAGCACAGCACAGCGCCACACCCATTTGGGTGCCATGAAGCAGAAAGCCAAGCACAAAGATTGAACCCGCACTTTCAATTACATTGTAATTTACTTTATGGACTTATCTCTTAAAAACAGCAATTTCAGTAACATTAAGCATAATTTTATGACATCACTTTTCTGATGCTCTGACGACGAAGGCGACTGCTACGACGACGGATGTAGATGCGAATACAACGACACCGAGCTGGGTTCCGGGCTGCCATTTTTGTTTGTCTTTAATGGCAACGCACAGATACGAAACTGCGATAGTCTTGCGTTGGTAGTGCGTGCCTTTTCGCAGATGCTCGAACTTAGTTAAGTGAAAGTGAGTAATTTGCCTGCATATAAAATTTTTAAAACAACAACAACATTTATTTTGTGCCAAGTTTACCTACTTCGGGCCGGGCACTGTTGACACATTTCAAGATCGAATACAAAAATGAAATTTTCTTGTTTACTAAGTTAATAAAACGTTTTTCATATACTCGTATGAAGGAAATTTTACCAGATAATGAATAGTTCGGTTATGTGGCATAAAGTCTTTTCTGATTTCTCTGTTGTTTGTTGGTAAGTTAGTTTTTATATACATACATACAGAGAAGAAATTTTTAATGTTGAAACTGATTTATATAATATCATGCAAAACTTTGGCTTTAATGAACTATTTTTGTTGATCTTTATGTGATAAATTTAATATTAACACTTATTATTTGTTTACCTGTTCGGACAAAATGTAAATCACCAATTCCATTTTGTATATTCTTAAATAGAAAAAAAAAACATTTACAAAATTAAAATATCGAATGTTAAAATGGTTATCAGTTTTTTAGGGCCCATAGGCCGAAGACAGAATTACACCTCCCATCATAGCTTATTTTTAATTGTCACCTTTCCCGATATAATTAAATATCATAAGATCAGGCACTGAGTGAGCAAATCCAAATACTAGCCCTTGGGAGACACCTGAAACGAAATCTTAAATCTAAAAATAAACAATTTAAACTTAAAGCTAATCGTTTCTGGATAGGTTCAGCTCGTAAGGATGGTGGTGACCATAATCAACCAGATGATGGTTATTTAGATTAAAAGAAAAAACATTCAAAACCTTTACTTACTTTGGAACGGTCTCATAATAAATGTATCTAATAATATACAATGAACGAGTATGTAGTTGTGTAGTTTTAAAAATCAGTGGAAATTTTGTAAATATTTTTCACATTCATTTTGAAACTTTAAAATTATAAACTATATTTGAAATTTTAAACATTACCTAAACTTGAATTAATACAACCTATTTTAAAAGAACAAATTGATTAAATTATTTTTAAAATACTTATATTGTATATAATATTATATTTATATCAAATAAAATGTGAAATGCAATAAAGTTAAATGTCTTTAGAGACTCCTAATTGTTTATATTATACAGACATCATCAAAAATGGGCGTAGTTGGATCAACTTTTAATAAAAGGTCGGATCAATTTCACTCCCTCTACCATTGCTCAGAAACTTGATGCGCTATATAGGAAACATATATAGAGATGCACCGAGAAGAATAATAGGGCTTACAAAATCTGCCACGCCCAATTATTATGCAATGATAATACTGCATCTAAAAATGTCGATAACTTCTCCAGAAATGTTTTTGGTTGGATCAATTTAATGAACAGCGCCGTAACTCAGGATCGCCACAACGAGGAATACCGGGAAGTTTCGCTAACTTATTAGCTTACACACATACGAGGGTGGTCCAATAAGTACATAGCCTACAAAAGAAAAACGAAAATTTTGAAAAAGTGGCTATCTATAATATTTCTCAACATAGTCCAACTTTTTTAATCCGTCTGAAAAATACGTTCTCTCGAGGTCTGCACCACAATCGCATATATCAAAACAAAACCCGGGCAACGACGGCTACTATAAGCTAGTAATAAATAAAGCACACTGAAATTATATAGTAGGGGAGAGGCACCCAAGGTGGACATCCCCCTAAGGTGACACACTTGCATTTTTTGTTGGCAAAAGGTGGCAGCACTGTGCGCTCCATGTCAGTATTACAGTTTGATAAGACGCAGTTTTTGGTTATGTTATGAAGTGGCAACTCGTGGCGCGTTGTCCGCTGCAATACCTCGGACACGAAAGTGACCCGTAAAGTTTTGACGGCGCTCGTGAAAAGTGCGATCAAATGATCGAAAAAAGAGTTCGCGAGAAGGTAAATACCCTTTTATCTTAGCTAACGTACCAAACAAACATATCGTAAACAGATTAGCTTAGTGTTGTTGTCTGATAATTTTCTATGCTTTTTCCAAATAACTTGCATTTTCACCCTAAGCTGGACACTTTTTGAACCCCAAGGTGGATACTTACGTTTTTCACTAAAATTTGTGCACAAATGTTACCTATTTGTTTTTATAAATGTAAAAATTAAAAAACAAAATTCAATTCAATTGCGTGCAACGTATGTAACCAAAAGTACACTTGAAATGTGTGACAATGCGCGGTTCTTGGTACACTTGTCCTCAGTGTACCTCCGACGATTTGGATTAAGCCCTTTTTTTGGCTACTTCACGCTTGGTCGGCATTCATTTTGCACCAATTTTTTTTTTCGTAACAATTTGATGTAATTTCCAATGAAAAACATTGAACATTAAATAAACTTGTCGAAACATGGATTTTCTGTTTTTATTCCGACTTTTGGAGTGAATTTTTCAGGTGTGTCCAGCTTGGGGGACCTTTTTTCAAAGTCGTCATTTTCGACTATTTTTTAAATCAGTCATAACTTTGGTTCTAATGATGATATCAAAATTCTTTTTCAGGGATAGTAAGCTAATGAGTTAAGCTTTCAGGAAATACATAACACTTCAAGATATCTTGTGTTGTTAAGATTCTACATTTGTTCAAAAGATTGGTGTCCACCTTGGGGGCCTCTCCCCTATTTGGTTAAAGAAAATTTTGTGTTTAGGACAAATAAACTATTTGTATTTGGCATAAATCAAATGTTACGTTAATTTTTAACTATATATATATTTATTTCTGATATATATTTGTTTGGTTTCAGTACTTAATTCCTACATCAGTCATATTATTTGCCGCAAATAACAACTTTTTTTGATACAAATAAATAAATAATGAAATATATTTTTCCATTTCTGCTTTAATCATTTATTTAGTTTTTGTTTTAACTAAACCTGTTTAAAATTCGAATATTTTCTTAGATAGCAAATCAACACAGATTGCAGAAATTGCAGAAATTTTTGCAATCACAGCTCTGGCATTTGCCTTTTCCATTTTCGTACCATGCCAAAGCTCCGTGCGACGTCAGGTGCAGACAGGATCCCTTAAAGTTTATACGCAAATGTCAATTTCCGTTTCCATGGCTTAACTAAACCTGGCGGCTTCGAGGGTCCCCTTCGTGTATTTCGTGTCCCGTCTGCAATAACTTTAAAAATTTACGCTTTTCGTCTGAGGTTTACTTTCTTGTATTTGCTTGTGTGTGTGTGTAAACTTTTCGTTTACTTTTTGTGCTGGATTCAAGCGAGTGCGAGGATCTGCACAAAAAGTGAATTTGCGGTTTCTGCGTTTGCAACGTGGCCAGACGATTTTTATGGTTGCCACTAAAACCCAAAGTGGCAGATTTAATTTTATTTCGCAATATTTGCGAAGAAATTGTTTGTTTATTTCTTAACTTGTTGTTTGTGTTTTTGTTGCTGTTTTTGTTGTTGCTATTGTTGCATCACGTCTTTTGTTCTGTCTTCTGTCCCAAAAAGCATTATGAGCGATTAAAGACATTTCAAGTTGGGTCATTTCCTGAGGAAACCTTTTGTGTTTGTGTGTGTATGTGTGTGTGCTCTGTGTGCGCACAGGTTGTTATTGCATAATTGAATTTTTAAAAATGCAAAAAAGTTGTCATTGAGGTTTTACGGGTATGACATCCTTTAGTTGGAAAATTACAAGCTCAACTTTTTTGTGGCTTGAATTTAAATTAAAAACAAAAAATATTTGATTGAATTAAATTAAATTGTTTCAATTATACAAATAAGTGAATGAGTTCTTTTCTGAATACTAAATAATTTAATCCTGAAATATTTAAAGGACATTTTATCATTTTTTAATATAAAATCTTAGCTCTAAATTTACGTTTTAAGCTTTATAAGATAATCTGTTCATAATTGTAAAAATGTTTTCGAACAAATACAAACAAAATCGTTCATAATAAAAGGAATCTTAATTGCATGTTTTAAAGTATTTGTTAATAATAGGAATGCAACGATTCTTAATCGCCGATTGTGATTAATTGCGAATTATTTTCAATAATTTATTAATCATCGAAAGGTATCATACATGTACAACACGCTTCACTATTTTTTAATTCAGAAAAAATACAAAGAATATTTCATATTTTATTTATAAGTTAAGCCAAATTTCATTTTAGTATTGTATATTTTCAAATTGAAATTTTTTTTAAAATATCTGCAAGTTACTGGGTAGTAATATATTTTTTAGATTCTGTAAAAGTCTAGCTGTTTCATTTCTCTGATGTAGCCGATTTATGCTTTTATGGAAAAATATTTCTGGACAATTTTCCGCAATGTTGGATAATTTTAATTTTTCTTTCGTTGATTTATGAAGTCACATTTAAGATTAAAATTAGGTGCTCTAAAGAACAAGACCACTGCAACTTTAAAAATAAATTATTTAGACAAACAAATATTGGATAAATATGACCAATTCGATTTGAAAGTGGTGCAGACAGATTGCCAGTGCCGAAATAGACCCTGAAAAATTATATGTTCCATGAAAATATTTCTTATTCCATTTTACTATAGGTCATTAAATACAAATTATTAAGTCCCAGATGGAGAAATTAAAATTATATTGGGAAACATCATGCCAACTTCAAGGGGCGATTACAAAAAAAACGAGCTAACTTTCGATAACCTTTTATGGGTTGTGTTTGTCCAAGGATCTACTTTCATTTCGCGTTGGAATCATGGAGGCTCATGTATCGTGTTCAACAGTGTAATTGGTGACTAAGATTAAATGCTATTAATCGAAAAACTTAGTATTACTAGTAATCGTTTAAACACTATTCAGTAGTTTGTATTAAAGTTAACTCATTTTTAAATCAAATAAATAAACAAAACATGTTTAATATTAATTATCAAATATGAGCATATAAAATGAAGGTTTATTTCAATACCCCACGATTTTATTTGCTCAAAAAAAATACATTCAAAAATATTCGATAAATTGATTACTCAACATTTGTCAAGTCATTTCGTATTATTATAATCTTCTAATCAGAATACGCCATAATTGCGGCATTAACATTTTTATTTGAAAATATTGCGGCTTCACTCGTCGTCGCAATGTCACCGAAATCGCTTAGTAATAAAAACGCTCATTGAACGCAACCTCAGAATGCGAAGGAAAAAAAAGAAGCCAAACTCCATTTAAAATGCAAAATCACAATAAAATCGGTTGTCGGTAATCATATGCAAGCCAAGTCGTAATAATCAAATCGTAAAAATAAAACAAATCCATTTTCCCACTCGACTGAGCTCCATGAATGACATTCGTGGTGGCACCTTTTACCAACAACAAAAAAAAGAAGAACAGCAACGGAAGCCAAGTGCCACCAAAGGATCAACGATGATGGTGCTGCACTGTATCAACGCAAGCATCAAACAACAGTAATAATAGTAAAACTCAGACAACAACAGCAAAATGTCGTAAAAAACGACACACACACACACAAAAAAAGAACAGAATTCAGTTTGCCTGTAGCCCAGCCCCCGGCATGCAGCTGCCGCAAGGATTCGCAAGGTACTGCAGCAAATCTGTACACAATGTCGTAAAAATACGCAGAATTTCGCGAGTTCATTTTTTTAGATTCAAATGGAATAAATAAAAATCATTCCGAGCGAAAAATTGATTATGGGACGAATTAAATAATAAGCAACGAGCAGGAGGATTTCCACTTTTGATTATTACTGCTAGTAGTAAATACATAATTCTATCAGTGCTGACACTGGTATTGCGCGTTAACAAAAGTTGTCTATGAGAAAAGATAGCATATGATATTTTAAATCTAACAAAGTTTACTTTTATTTTAGAATTCATATTTTTATCTTTAATTTTCTTTTACTTAAAGAGCTTCCATTATTCTCTGCTGAGGAAATAAACTAATCACTAAACATTTTCTTGATAAACAATTTAGCACGAAAGCTTCAATACATTATTTCAAATCTTTTGTATACTATATATCAGCTGCATTATCATACTTGACTTAAGATTTTAAAATAAAAGGATGAACCAGCTAAACCCATAATAAGTTTAGAAAAATTTGATTCAACCCTATCAAACATATTAGGTTAAAGTTGAGTTTTATTTAAAGCCAGTAAATTAAATAAAAATAGCTTAATTAAATTCCAGAATTAACAGTGAAACCCAATGGAAGCTTAAACACATTCGCCATTGATTGGAAAACAAATGTATAGTATTTTAATATCACAAAAAATGATCTCTGATTTCCTTCTGTGACACGAGTTAATTTTTACGCGTTCCATTTACGTTATAAAACTTGACATCGTGACGCTTAGCCATTGAACACTGCATCGAAATATTAACAAAACAAAACACTCGTAAAAAGTGCAATTACAATAAATTAAAACAGTCAACAGCGCATCAAGCTGAAATCCGCCAAGATCATCGCCAAAGCTCGACTAAGTAAAATAAAATAGTCATCATCATAATCGTAAAAAGGAAATCGTGGGTAGCAGCTTCTTTGTGGCTCGTAAATTTTTTTTTTCGCCGCGACGGAAGCGTAAGGAATTTCGTAGTTTTTGCACACACACACACATACATACATACACACATTTGCAGCTGTTAACAAGCGTCGAGGACGAGAGCTTTCGCCATAAACTGTAATCTTCGTGTTTTTATTATTACATTTAGTTGTGCTGTTGGCGGATGTGTCAATTTTTACAACTGTCAAATTGACAAGCGACATTCTGTACACAAGCGCAAAGGGGTGGTTCATACTTTAATCGCAAACTAAACTCTTAGTTTTCTAATTATTTGGTTAGATTTCGATGTGATTTATATCAACATTGAAACTTTTATTTAAACATGCTTCATTTAACGCCCGATACGAGTATGATAAATACGAGTTAGAAGTTTATGACAAGTAAAGCCTGTTCGACTCGATTTAGAAGACAACTATTAAAAATACTATTAAAAGTTATTTTCATTTTGAATGAACAGAAATGGCTTCATTTTTTTAGCCGTACCCATTTAAGCTAATTTTTGACTGTTTATCTCGTTTACCTTACAAATTTATACCTCAGAAATCAGCTGTTCATTTCTTCCACACAAAAAACTTCCAAAAAAGTATTTAAGAGTTGATATATCATTCATGCCTGGTTTATTAATATATTTTTTTTTGGTTCTTATTTTTGGCATTAAAATTCTCGGCTAAAATTTCAGTTAGTCGTTTGCTTAACTTTAAAAACTTGTCTCTAAATTCTGTGGTTTGTTAAGATTTCAACACCAGATAAGAAAAAATATCATATGAACTGTACCTAAACTATTTTAATAAGGTTAGGAAAGTAGCAATGAGAACGCAAATTGAGCGAACTCACCTCGTTTTCTTCCTTATTTTTCTGCCTTATTTTGAAGTTTGTTTTATTTGATTTTTGACACAAATATTAATCGTTGTTTTAATTTGTATTTTTGATTTACTTAATTTTTTTGTAGCAATCATGGCAACTACACACAAATTTAATTTTTAAAGAGAGAAACAAAATCGAGGTGAAGAGGGACAATTTTCTACTTCTCTACTTTTACACCATGACTAAAAGTAATTAAGATGTCTACAAGATCTTGAAATTTAATTTTTAAACTAAAATCTTGTATCTGTTTAAAGGTTATAGTGACAAGCAACTGACTTCATATGTTTCCCACATATACGAGAATACTTAAAAATCTTGTTATAATATTGTTATGAATAACCAACAGCAAACTTATAAAGTCTAGCACACGTTAATACGTTCAACAATGTGTGAAGCACCCCAATTTATACAGGCACACTCGCTCGCGTATTTGTCTACACGGAAACGGAAGCAGTTATAGCAACGGCAACACTTTAAGCGCCGCAGCGCTTCGCTCCTTTGCATCATAAAAGTCGCATCCTTTTCACTTTGGTGTGAATGTGTGTGTTTGCGAGTGTCACTTCAATAAAATCATTGTCACCGGATAAACAATTAAATTGAGGTTAGAATGAAACATAAAAAGACGCATAAAAATGCTATAAAAATTTTTCGTTTGTTGTTGCTGTTGTTGTTGTTGTTGGACTGATGCAAGGACTTTTCGGACAAGTAGACTGCGATCCTTGCCGCTGGCAAGCAGATGTTTCTACAGACGGACAGGACAGACGCGCTTCGGTCGTAAACATTTTAAGCTGAAGTTTATTTTCATTTGAAGGGGCGCCTGAAATGACAAAAGGATACTCGTAACAGCCAACACCGTCCGTCCGTCCGTCCGCCCAAACGTTCTCATGCACTCACTCACTCACTGACTGACTGACTGACTGACATGTATCGTCAGTGCCAGTCGCCTCAGAATCTTTTATGATAATGAGTGACGGCGGGCCAACGGGAACGAAGGGGGCGGTTGACGAAAAGTACTGCCTCGAGTGCGGTCGTAAAAGTGAAAAGGATAAAAGTCCGCCACAGTGATAAGACACTGCTCCGCGGCAATGATTATGATGATAATAAAATTATAATTTAATTTTGCATATGTTTGAGTGTGTCTGTGTGTATGTGGATGTAGATGAGTGTTTAATTGTGTTAACAGGAAGTTCAAAAGGGCCATGTTAAAAGCATAAAATGTTTAAGCATTTAACTACTTTAGTCTCATTTAAGTGCAATTTTAATATTTAGTACAACTTAATTGAAGCGTTAAATGTCAAAATAATTAAACATTATGTATTTTAAATTAAAGGGGTGAGTTCGCTCAATTTGCATTCTCATTTCGACTTTCCTAACCTTATTATTCAACCATGATGCAAACTAACATAATTAAAGTTCAATTGAATATGAAAATAATTTATAATGATTTTAACGTTACAATTAATTTTTTATTAACACTGCATCATGTTAAATTAATACTACATCATATTATATTAACATAAAATTATCATGTTATTTAAACATATTTTTGTGAAATTCTCTTAAGATATAAGCTAGGATCTTTACTCTTTACGCAGATAACTTTAAACATTTAAAAAATCTTCTACGCAAGGTGAGACAAATAAAATGCGTAAGAAAATTTTCAAAATATTTAATTGCACACATTTTTGCAAATCAAATTCTTCAGCGAACTTTGCTCCTTTCTACGGGTACCGAACAGAAACCAACGCGAAATATTCGAAAGTAAAATATTTACAAGTCAACACGAGGAAGTTGTTGGCAAGTTGTGAGCATGTCCTTCGCAAGCACAGAAATTTCGAAATTGTGTGTGTGCTCGCACAAATTCCACGCATAACATCCTAAAACTATGCAATAGCAAATAACAGAATTTTTCCCCTCAAATTGAGATTATTGCCATTTTCGGCATAAACCTAATTCCTAATTCATCTAATAAAGGAAATTCCATGCCAAACCATGTCACAAAAAAAACGAAATAAAGACAGACTTCGGAAGTGGGGAAAGTGTGAAGTAAAGTAAAGTATGCGATTAAAAAAATAACAGCGTAGCAGTTTTTTTTTTCTTTTTTCGTTATTCAATTTATACCGTAAGATTTAGTTGCATTAGGTTTTATTTTTAATTTTTTTAATATATTTGATTGCTACGCAACGACCCTAGAAAAATTTAGGCTGAGTTTTTCTTTTCTCGAAACTTTTTTAAGTTATGTTACATTATGAATCTGGAAAGTTCCGCGTCAAAAGTCAAGGCACGAAATATCGCGCTAAGAAGCCGCACATGGTGGCTTACTTTATTTAGATTCTGCACAAGAAAGCAAATAAGGCTCGAACATGAACGATCTTGCTACTTGTATATATAATTTAATTTCGTATTACTACAAACATACAATTAAATAAAATTTAATCTGAGTTCAGTTATTTTCATTAAATGCTCGTTTATAATTCTCAAATGTGTTGACGATTAAGGAACTTTTAAAAACACACATATTTATATTCAAAACAAAATCCGGACAACTCCGGAATTTATTTAAATTATAATTTACAATTTATAATTTACCTAATTGTCACAGTAAACTAAGGCAGGTTATTCTCTACCATACCAAGAGGACTTTGCGATTATACAATATATGGCAAGTAAAGTCCTTTACGGTAGACCTAGAGCAAAAGCAATCATAATTTGGCTACGCCTTCAAAGCTTATCTTTAGCGAAATTGCCAAAAATAAGAAGAACGAAAATGATATTTTATTAGCGCATCTTCAACTCCAACACTCCAACAGCCAACAACATCTCAAGCGTAAAGAAACACGCTTCGGCGTTAGAGGCAGCAACACAAATCCCCTAAAAGCAGCGAAGAATAAAATTGACGCCAATTAACGCGCCTAAATGTGCGCTACGCTACGCCACGCTACGCAAAACCGATCTCCTTTCACTTTCAGTGAACAAGATGAAGAAGGAGACGACAGAGACGCCGAAGACAACACAGATTATGATGAGGAATGCCTTGCCAGCATTTGGGCAGAAGTGGGCGTTTAATAGTGGCAAATGAAGTGGGTGTGGCAGCGACGCAAATAATACTGCTGATGCAGAAGCTAGCATAGCATAACCGCTATTTGCCATTTGGCTACGCTTCTAATGCCGATTTTAATAGGCCGCGAAACGACTTGCAATGCGCCCATTAAAATCGCGAGACGCATTTTTATAGTGTACTTAGCGGCGCGATAGCAATGTGTCGTATTGCGTCGTCCGCACCGATTAAGATTGAGGCGCGTAACCCGAAGCGGTTATCGAAATTCTGTGAAAGAGCCTGAGACAAACAGCGACAACGGCGCAAAAAAGGATTAATTTTAACAGCATGTCCCCGGAGTCTGATTGCGAAATGACTGATGTGCGCGGCGCCTAAGACTTTGCAATGGTTATGCCTAAGGTAAAGCACAGTACTCAAGGAAAGTGCAATAGTTAAACAAATACTAAAGTCAATTTGTTATACAATATGTATACATACGATCATTTGGAAGAATTTTATGTATGTAAATTTATGATTAATTTAGTATATATAAAAGAATCTGTCCAAAACTTTGTGAAATCATTATTAATATTTTTAATTTATATTAGTTACTTAAAT